>JAAGKR010010031.1:2500-22500 GCA_011419295.1 Clarias macrocephalus
CCACGCCGCGTCACCTGACCTGACGAGAAATGAATCTCGCTAATAGAGACGGTGGAAGTTATGGATTTCTCAGCGATGTATCGTGATACTTTTTTGTTGTGATTCATGTTTCGCCATGTCATTTTTAAAAAATATATTTTACATTTGTACGTTTATGCTTTGGGAGGTAAAATATTGCAGTTCCTATATGATCCTACAGATGGCGCCCGTTCACCTGTTAATCTGTTCACCCATCAGCAGACGGTACATTTACTGTATTTGGCAAACGCCGTTATCCAGAGCGACTTCTGATAAAAAAATAAAAATAAATTATATTCAATTAAGATATTTACGAAATAACGAATCACAATATAAATCGTATGATATTATTATATTAAGTTTGGTATTGTGTGATACTATACCTGTACTACACGACACCACACTATTCTATAACACACAGTTCTATACTACACTTTATAGCACTTCTATATCACCGTGTTCAGCAACCAATCGGTAACACAATCCAACATCCAAGTAATTTTAAACCATATCACTTATAAATGAGTCAAATACAAATCCACATTCTGATTCACCTCGGTTCTGACTCGGACCCGAGTCCGACATCGCTGAGCGATCCAGAGCTGAACCGGTGCGACTGCCTCGAAGCGTTTTTGCTTTGTTTTGGAACAACGTGACTCACTGCGTCAGTGTCTCATATCTGACTCAGCTCATTAGTTAGACCTAAATATCAAGTCCTCCGTGACCTAAATGAGGTGTTGGAGGAGAGGGAATAATGAACTGTATGTTACTGTGACCAACACAACTGGAAAAAAAAAACAAAAAAAAAAAGCTAAACACACTCCCATTAACCCGTTCAGACTAGGACCAATGCTGACGCGGCGGAATAAAAAAAACAACGAAACCAGGAAACGCTTGTTTACCCAGGCGGGTTTTCCTCTTTTGAAGAGGGTGTTTGCCAACAAACAGTAATTAAATGTTGGGCAATACCACGGGTATGCAGATCCACACACTGCCGGGGAAAGAAAGAAAGAAAGAAAGAAAGAAAGAAAGAAAGAAAGAAAGAAAAAGTGCAACAGAGAAAGTGTCAGGGAAATTATTTGTTTTGTTTTTTAATCACAGATTTATTTACTTTATCATGTACACGAAAATATCCAAAGCAGAACGAGTAACTTGCAGTAATGTTATTAATTTATTAAAGGTTTTAACAGGTTTTCTCCAGCAGAGGGCGCTACATGCCATCTTACCAGAAACACTCATTCTTTTTTCAAAGCCCGGACACCCAACATCATTTACATTCTGAATATTTGTACATGTCATACACACACAAAAAAACAGGAAATACTGATAAAAAAAAAAAAAAGATAAGATGAGAAGATGCTCATTTGTATTGGCACCCTTTCATGAGCGTTACAAGCAAATGCAATTAATCGCTCGCCTGTATCGTGTCTGGCTGGCCTGTAAACACACACACGCACACACACACACACAACAACACACACACTCGGAGTAATCCCCAGTGGCTCCGGTGTGGCCTGGCCTGCTGAGCAGATAACAGGCAGAGTGCCCTGGAGAGCCGTTAATCTTTAACCAGGAACAGATTTGCCTATCAGCTCGTTAAAAGAAGCAGAGCACTGTAAAGCGCGCTGCTATCTGGTGTAATTCATCTGCACTCGCTCTTTACCTGGAAATTACGTCTGCGTTTGTGCGTGGACCAGTAACGAGGATGTACTTATAGCAGAGAGATGTCAGTGTTTCTTCACACACCCCGAGGATGGAAGGATAGGACGGAGAGAGAGAGACAGAGAGAGACAGACAGAGAGAGAGACAGAGAGAGAGACAGAGAGAGAGACAGAGAGAGAGAGACAGAGAGAGAGACAGAGAGAGAGAGAGAGAGAGAGAGAGAGCACATGGTTACAGTTCACCCAGCCTGACTGGTTCTGTCAGTGTGGTTTAAAGAGATGACGCACACACACACACACACACACACACACACACCTACGACAATTCCCTATCTAGATCTACATCTATCATCTTAGTTGGTAGATAAAATGACCGCCGCGGGTTAGTGTCACGTTTCTGATGTCTGCGTTTCCTTCCTACTTCGAAGATATGGGTGGGGCTTAATGTGTGATGTCATTTGAAACCCATCGTTTACAAACAAACAAAACATGTCGCGTGTATGTGTGCGCGTGTGTGTGTTTTTTGGATGCTTTTACGTACCGTATATATATTATAAGTGATGGTTGCTATGGTAACAAAGCTAATTGGCTTAATGTGTGATGTCATAAAACACAAAGCTCCATCATGAATCATTTACAAAAACAAACAAACAAACAAAAAATAACGACGCCATGTGTGTGTGTGTATGTGTTCTGGATGCGTTCACGTCACATCTATGTATTTTAAGTGAAGGTTGCTATGGTAACGAAGCTGTTACACGTGAGAGGGGCGTGTCCCTGATTTGATTAAACGAGTTATTTAAATTCGAATTGTTCAATGAGTTAAAACGACATGTTTCTGGATATGGAAAAGTTGTCGTGTTATGTGTGTGTTGTGGTGTTGTCTGTGTGTGTTGTGGTGTTGTCTGTGTGTGTATTATGTGTGCACGCGCGTGTGTGTGTGTGTGTGTGCTCCATCATTACAGCCCAGGCCTGCATCCAGCTCCATTAAAGAGCTGCAGCAGACAGCAGGGGAACCATTACAGCTCCGAGCACGTCTCATCCACCTACAGCATTTCACTATTGTACACACACACACACACACACACACACAGTGAGAGAGAGAGAGAGAGAGAGAGAGAGAGAGAGAGAGAGAGAGATCAGAAGCTTGGCTTCCAGATTCTACCTAATGCACTCTGCTGGCTAAAGACTAGCATTACATTACGACACATAATCACACAAAATTACACACAAACACGGGAGGAAGCGCGCAGACAAAGAGCAGACAAAGACGCACGCTTCGTACAAACTTATTCTTTTTCCCCGATCAGCGGGGTGTTCGGTAAATTCTCACATCACACACGTACATTCCACACACGCCGTCTTTTTACACTCGAGTACTTTCAATCCTTTTAATCCAGTGTTTAGTTTGATATCAACATCATCATCATCAGTGAAGATTGAAAACAAAGAGGCTTTTCGTGATGATGTCATATCGATATCATCATCAGTTATCAGACTTTGCTTTGTTTTTGCAAACATCATAGAGAACATGATGACAACATTTTATTCCTTTTTTTTTTTATTATTGTTCAAAATAATTACAAACTGGTATCGGCTACTACCATCAACTTAATGTTCTAATAATGTTTATATATTTTCAGAATGTACAATTAACTAATTAACATCTCACACACACAAATATATATTTTATATACAGTATAGATACAGTATATAGCTATTATCTCATACCACCACCAGAGGGCGCCCTTGCGACCTCGTCCAATGCGCCGCATTCAAGCAGCTTCTGTTTTTCCTCGTTATACAGTTTGTTTAATTTATTTTTTTTGATTGATTAATTTGTCTCGCACAATTAATTTCTTGAAATCTTGTTACTTGTTAAAACTGTTTAAAAAAACATTAACTGAGAAATAAATGCATCTCGTTATCATTCCTGATTAACAAGTAATCAATCGATTGATAACGAGTTCAGATTTTAGGTTTATATATTTATATATGTAAGTATATGTATATGTACTGTTTCTGTTTTTTTATGTGGTATTTTCCACAGTTCCACTCCTAGTTCAATATCAGTTTGGCCAGATTATTAATACCAAATACAAAACTTACAAAAAAAAAGAAAGAAAGAAAGAAAGAAAGATGGATGGAGAAAAAAAGTGACAGAATTAGAAGTCTAATCGCCTGACATGAACAATAAGTGATATTAGTATTAGTAGTAGCTCTTGTGGAAATTTTTGAAATATATTATGAGTATAAAAAAAAAAAAAAAACAGGAATGGGGGAAAAAAAAAACCCGAGAAATAACCCGGAAAATAACGAGCTCAGAGATGAGGGGGAAAAAAGAACAATGGAAAAGTTTTTTTTTTTGTTAGTTTTAAATGAATGATGTCACATTGTTCTCGCTGCCTATGAGAAGACATAAACGCTTTCTTTCGGTTAAATTAACCAAAAACTAGCAAAAGTGTGGTCAAGCACTTACTCAAAAATTAACCTTACGATGAGGATTTCCTTTTTTTCTCTTTTTTCTGTCCTTCGATCAAATTCTTTCATGCAAATAAACACGTATTAATTTTTCAAATAAAAACACATTTGGCCAAACTCGGGTCCACAGCGAGCGATGTGCTGTTTGCATCTCATTTGTGTATGATCCCTATTCATATATCTGACCGTTCTGTATCTGTAGGGAAAAACGTGACGACGTGACGACGATCTCTCCTTCTGTCTGAAAGCATCGCGGTGTGATTCGAGTGTGTATCACGCCGCGGGATCACGCCGCTTCTCTTTTATTCTCTCTCTCTCTGTTCTCTCAGTCCTCTCGTCCCCGTCTCGGAGGTGCAGATGACACGGTGGTCTCCCGCGTTAATGGTTCAAGAGCCGGCGCTAATCAGAGCTCAGATGTTGCCCGCGGTTTGCTAATTTTGCTAATTACTGCTCCCTGTGCTCTGCCGGAGCCCAGGCTAACGCGGTTCCTGACAAACACACACACAGACAGAAATACACAAATATACACACACACACACACACACACGCACACACTCAAATGCCCCAATTACAACCTAATAGCCTGTCTGCCTCAGAGAGAGCGAGAGCGAGAGAGAGAGGAAAAAGATAATCATAAAGGGGGGAGGAAGGGGTTGTGTGTGTGTGTGTGTGTGTGTGTGTGTGTGTGTGTGTGTGTGTGTGTGTGTGTGTGAGTGTGTGTGAGACACATGCTGGGCTCGTCTCCATGGCCACACTCTGAGAGCCCGGCTGGAAGACGGCGCGTCCTGGGTAAGACCTCATTAACGAACTATATCAGACGCTGGAAACGCTGCAAGGAATCATGGGTAGTGTAGTCTCTCACAGTTCGTCCACACATTTTCTGTTTTGAAAGAATACGCCGTCTTTAAAAATAAATAATAATAATAATAATAATAATAATAATAACGTGACATAATTTACAAGCCACGGCGGATCTTTAAACCAGATTATCAGTAGGATTGTTCTTCTTCTTCTTTAAAAATATATATATTTTTTATTTGTATACCAAAGAAATTCAGTCGAGATCAGAAATCTGATTCTCCACGATGTTTACTTTAAAACCTCCGCTTTCAAAACGGGGAAAAAATAAAAAACGTTCGTTTTTATTCCTCTTTCACCGCGACGGTAATTATGATAAATACATTTTTTTATTTAAAAAGCGACACTTTTTATCCGTTAATTACCGAACATGTTTAAATACAGCAGATTTGATGATATAATACCGACGTCACGTCTCATCACGTCACCGGACACGTTTCTGAGATGTAATGTTTCGCTAGCATTTTATTAGCATACTGTAAACGTACAGCCTTAACGAGCGTTAACGATTAATCGATAAACTGCGCAAACAAGAGTTTAAATCATGAAAAAAATATATAGGCGTTAACCTATAAACTTGCCCTGGTGTATCGCACCACCGCTGACTGACACCGCGATCTACGGCCTAAATAAACAAGTCTTTTTTTTTGTTTTCTTTTCTTTATAACTTCTTTATTAAAATAAAAACAAAAACAAAAAAACGAATGACTTCAGCGAGAAAAAAACAAAACAAAAACCAAATCGTCGCACACGGAGAAGGTGTATCCGGCAAGGTGACGCGTTCAAACCCGACCTCACCCGAGGATCGTGGCACGACGTCGATCGATCACGGATAAATAAACAAACAAACAAATAAATAAATAAAAGCAGGAACCGGCTTTGAGGAAGGAAACCGTTAAACACCGAGCGCTGAGTGAAGGGAAGGTATTCGAGCTATGCTGAGTGAATCCACATTCAAACAAACAGGCAGAACAAGAAAACACACACACACCTACTATACACACACACATACACACACACCATATGACACTCAGCTGATCTGGCATCTGGTTGTGGCACTTTAATGAAGCCTTTCTCCTGACCTTCGCCATCTGACTAACAACAGATCAGGACGCGATTGTGGAATAATTAAATAGTCTGTGTGTGTGTGTGTGTGGGCTGTTTTTTTTTGGGGGGTGGGGGGGGCGGGCTGTTTGTTTTTTTAAGCACCGCCCACACGACATCAGACTCCGATCCTCCGCGTGACCTTTTTTCACCTTCCTGCTTGGAGAAATCACCTCCGTGAACTCAGGGAAACATCTCAAACATTCGGCCACGCCCGTGACCTCGTTATACACGACAGACTGAAGGTGTGCTGCTGACAGAAGGAAAAAAAAAAAGCTTACTGGCATTCTAGGAGTCACTCCTTTAGAGGTTTGACGTCAATAAAACCGAAAAGAAAAGTAAAAAGTTACTCCTGCGTTCTGAAGAATTCACTAACAAAACACACTAAAACTGGAGACTCCTTACATAAGCCTTAAAATACAATCCTTAGAATAAACCTGCATTTAACTGACATTTTTAATTAACGTTTAGTTAATCAAAGTCTTTGAAAATACACACTGTACAAAATCTGTACAAATTAGTTTTTGCGTGTACGGCAAACTTACGCCTTCCGACCAATCAGAATACAGAATTCACATTTAATGATTCAAAACATACAGTATTCACCATTAATGTTTGTTTTGCGTTTATTTCTCTGTAGATCACTTTTACGCCACCAGGGGGTGCACTTCCACAATCATAAAAAAAAAAATCTTAATAAATAAAGAAATAAAGAAAAACACATTATTAATGTTCTCACCTACGTTATATAGCAGCGAGGAAGGACAGACACATTACACTAGTGCACTAGTCACAATTCTCAGCCTCAATGTCTGAGGAGTTCCGTTTTTATTTTTAAATATATATTTATATAAAATGCTTTAGAATGACGTCAGACTCCATAACTTCTTTGCTCATAAAAAAAAAAGATTAAACCAAAGATTAAGAATGTATGAACCGATAATGTTTGTTTTGCGTCATATTCCGCTGGTGGTGTCATAGTTATGTGAAGGGAATAAAAAAATAAAAGAAGAAGAAGAATCAATCAAATTTGTAGTTCTCACACCACCAGAGGGGGGCGCACTTACAGCTCGGGTGATGCGCAGTATCTGATTTCGTATTTCTAGCAGCAGCGTTATGTTTTTTTTTTTTTTTTTTTTTTTTTTTAAGGAATCAATATTATTTTTGAAACACCTGGGCAAGTTCAGGAAACAACAAAAGAAAAGAAAAAAGAAGTTTTGTTAGGATTGTGTCTCTAGAACTGAAGTTCAATTCATAACTAATGATGAATCGATTGTTATTTGTAATTTTAACCCACTCGTAGTTCATGATATTGTTATATGATCAACTAAAGTGAGAAAGAAAGACAGAAAGAAAGAAAAACGGTGATGAAAACGTTACTCTGATCGGCTCAGCTGAGCGATGATTAAAATGGAACCACC
This sequence comes from Clarias macrocephalus, assembly GCA_011419295.1. NCBI lineage: Eukaryota > Metazoa > Chordata > Actinopteri > Siluriformes > Clariidae > Clarias > Clarias macrocephalus. Next base: position 10,044 of record JAAGKR010010031.1, read on the forward strand.
TGGGGGCGCACTGGCAGTTCAGGAAACAACAAAAGAAAAGAAAAAAGAAGTTTTGTTAGGATTGTGTCTCTAGAACTGAAGTTCAATTCATAACTAATGATGAATCGATTGTTGTGATGATCGATTAAAAACATTACACATTAGAACTATAAAAAGTTGAACGGAAAAACTTCCTGGAAGCGGAAATACTAAAGCTAAATACTAAAAGACGCGAGAAAGTTTTTTCGCTTTATTTCCAACATCGCTAAGAGAAACGCGTGAGCCTCGACTACATGCCCAGTATCTCGCGTCAATACACCTGCCATAAACGCGTCACCGCTGTACCCGTGTGTGTTTCGTCTTGTCGCTCGTTAGCCTCGTTACAGATCTCCTCGTAGCGGAATGAACAGAGCGGCGCTTATACAACATTCACTTCCTCGTTCTGTACAATGTGTCACAAGCATCAGGTTTCCTTAGCGCTCGACAGGAAAAGCTCGAACAGGCGACTCCGCAGTGTGTGAATCAAGCGTCTCCATCTGACAACGTGCGTGAAAAGTGGTGCGATTAGTCACTTGGGAAGTGTGTGCCGGGTGTAGGGTGTGTGAGAGCGCACGAAAAAAAAAAAAAAAACACACAAAAACAAACAAAAAAAAAAAAAGGCACCGCCGTTCCTGAATCGTTCTCGTCTTCCTGCTAGAACTGACCCGGCGTTGGAGAAGCCTTGTGAACTCGGGCGGCCGTGTTCCTGAGAACCGCAGAGCGATAAGAGAGAGTGTGTGTGTGTGTGTGTGTGTGTGTGTGTGTGTGTGTGTGTGTGTGTGTGTGTGTGTTTGTAAGGGGGGGGTTGGGGAGGTTGTGCTTCTTATCTCCGACTCCAGTGTTGCTCGCACTGCGTTTGTTTAGCCGCTGCTTATCAGCTCCAGAGGGATTAGCCTGAGCAACTGTCAAACACTCTCGCTGGCGTTCTCAATGCCCTCATTCAGCCCCGGTCCGCTCCTGGGGCCTCGCTCGCTACACACACACACACACACACACACACACACACACACACACACACACACACACACACTCAACTACACAGTGTGAGGGGTACCTGAGTAGGAAACCACAAGTAGTTAGTAAACAAATCACGCATGAACATTCCTCAGAACGTGACCCCTCTCCTGAGCGAGAACTTCCTGGAGGAACCCTGACCTGACTCGGCAGATACCGCTTATTAGTTTATGAGAGATTTAATCACGACAAGATCCACCCCAAATAGTTCCTGGTTTGCAAAAAGATACAAAAAAAGGCCATTTTTTGCACCGGGGACCAAACCGGACTTTAGGAACGAAGGGTGTTTGTTTGTTTTCAGGTGGCCGTTTTTCTGAGAACACTTCACCCCAAAGCCTGGTATGGTGCAGCGCACTTGGGCACGGATCCAATCAGATATAGACGTCAATCATAGCTGAACACGGAAATGGACCGCTGTCTAGACGTGACATCATCGGTGCCATCCGTCTCCTCGAAATCTCACACGCGAGAGCATCGTTAGTGATATATTTTTTCCGAAATCTCAATAATATCAGGCATAGTGCCAAAATGAATGAAAACGTCCTCGTTCTCTTCTTCTCTTGTGTTTAATGCCGGCTCACAAACCAAGTAGAAGTGTAAATACAGGTCGTCCCCAACTTAAGAACATTCGAGCTACCCACATACGAACGGACCGCGGTTCTACTTTACAGAAATAAAACAGGAGAATTGAGTCGCCTCGCCAGTTTCATTGAATCAGACCGGGGGGGGGTGGGGGGGGGGTGGGAACAATGACAGAAAATGTCTGTCCTGTAACGTAAGTTGTCCTGATGTTGAAGAATTCAAATTTCGGGAAAAATCCTCAACAAAACAGTATAAGACTCACGTTGTCAGACTTAAAAACAAATCCGACTTACGAACACGCTCCCGAAACGGATCGGGGACTACCTGTACACAAGCGTAACCAAGTATGGAGAATAGTAATAATGTAAACGCTAGACGCCGAGGGGCCTAAAGAGGAAATGCTCTAAAACTAACAACCAGCTGAATAAAATAAAAATGTAAACAAAAAACAAAAACAAACAAAAGAAATAAAGCACTTGAGGCCAGACTGTCATGAGGCAATCATGAAAAAGAAGAAGAAGAAGAAGAAGGACGCTGAAGTGATGATGAAGATGTTCCTGTGGTGGAGTTGAGGTTCTCACACCTGACACACACACACACGCACACACTTCATCTATTCACTTTTCTTAAACATACTTATTATTATTCAATTAAGCTAATATATTCAGTTATGAAGGTTTAACCATCACACAATTGAAAGAATAATTGAAGTGTACAATTTTGGAGACTTTTTGAGAATCATGATATCGTACGGTATCGTATCGCCGTGTCTCCCTGACACCTTTTCATCATCACGCTCCTGATTACAGAAACGTGACAGGAAAGGAAAATTCACATCATTACACAAATAAAAACCCTTCCAGATGTTAGTTTTTTTGGACTACAGCGTGTCTGGATTTCAACAATAAATGCATTTAAAATATTTCCCTGACGCCAGATGTATAAACCTGACACCCCAAACACACACACACACATACACACGGGCAGGGCGGTTGTTTCCAGGTGCTGCCCTCTGAATGCTGCTGCGTGTTCAGACGCGTCTGGCGTCGCGGATAAGATCAGCGCAAGCTCTTCCAGCGCTGCTGTCCATTTGCATATTGGTAGAAGCAGAGGGCGGGTAGGCAAATCAGAGCTGCGATCCCGAGTCAGCTTTCAAGGCTAATTTGTGATTGTACGAAGTGTAACTGACGCTCGTGTGAGAGTGTCTGGCCGTCTCTGTCCTTCCTGCTTGTGGCTGAAACTGCACCGACCCCCAGGGGGCACTGTGGCACTCAGATCCATTCTGATATATTATTACGTTTGTGTGTGCGTGCATGCATGTAGGGGGGGGTTTGGGTTTGGGTGTGTGTGTTCTCATCAGGGGTGTAATTTAGCCGTTCCGCTTCATGAGAAAGTTCAAAAGAAAAGTCATGAGGAAGTCCTGGCTTTGATGTTTATTTACTAGTCTTGTGTTATCTGCTGCTGCCGTGAGTCTCGTCGTGACTAATATCAGAACAGCGCGGGCAACGATCTTAATACTGCTGGAATTAAGAGGTGCGAGGAAACACCCGACCCTTCCCTCTTTTGATCTGGATGTGAAAAGGCCACAGAGAGAGAGAGAGAGAGAGAGAGAGAAAGAGAGAGAGAGAAAGAGAGAGAGAGAAAGAGAGAAAGAGAGAGAGACCTAGAGGCCTTTGCTCTCCACAATGGCACTTTGCAGACAGGTGGCTTCACGATGCATTTGCACAGCTGCTCTCTCTCTCTCTCTCTCTCACTTCCTGTTGATCTCAGGCACCAGCCGAGAGAACCCCTGGTTTGTGCAGGCACCTCGGCACGCAAGTCCAATCACAGGCCCGCGTTCGACACGCAGACGGGCCGCCATGTCGTTTTTAATGCTAGTCAAATACAGTCACTGCCGAGGCAAATGTGCAGTTTGAACACATGCAAACTCGAGCCTGTTGAAGGGTGTGTTTGTGTGTGTGAGAGGTGTGTGTGTGTATGGGGGGAGAGGAGGGGATGGGGGTGTTTGTTGTGCATGTGTGTGTGAGAGAGTGTGTGCTAAACCTCTAACGAATGCTTGCCAAGTCTTTGATAAGAACATGCAAAGATAAACTAATCGATACGCCGCTTTGCTGAGAATGCGAACAAACAAACAAACAAAAAAATACACAAGATGACAAACAGTAGACCTGCATCCAAAGAGAGTGTAGGAATGATTTAAAAAAAAAGATAAATAACTTGCCATTTTGACATTACATCATGTGTTTAGAGGATGCTAGGTCAGGTTTTTACGCGGACACCCTTCCTGCTTGACACAACCCTCAGGTTTTATCCGGCTGGGGTTTGGGCATCTGGTGGAGAATCGAACCCCTAACCCAAGTGAAGGTCAATCTTAATCTGAACACTTCAGCATACCAAGACATCCTGGATGATGCGATGCTTCTATGCAACTTTCTGGCTACAGTTTGTGGAAGGACCTTGTCTATTACATATATATGACTGTGTATGAACCAGTGCACTATAAACAAGGACTATAAACGACATGGTTTGGAATCAGTGCCTCATAAACGCTGTACAGAATAAACAGTCCAAAATCTTGTGGACGGCCTTCCAAGAAGAGTGGAATCTGTTATAGAGGCGGAAGGGAGATCGACTCCATATTGAAGCACTGTACGTATATGTATTGGAGACCATGTCACTGCAGGTTTGGACAAATAGTTGTGCCAATATAGTGATGACCATTGTGTTTATTCCCATCTTATGACAATGGTGGGACCTCGGTTCAACATTCCCACACATTACGGGCAATTTGTGAACGCTAATTAATCTAATCTGCATGTCTTTGGACTGTAGGAGGAAACCAGAATACCCGGAGGAAACCCACCAAGCATGAGGAGAACATGCAAACTGTGTGAAGACACACCCCAAGGCGGGAATCGAACCCGGAACCCAAGGTGACAGTGCTAACCACTTCACCCCTGTGCCACCACATACACACACACAAACGCATATAAACAACTTATACAGAATCTTCTATAATATATAAGTGTAAAGACACCCAGAATGTTCCAAAAGCTCAATAAAATACCAATTCATGCATACAAGAGCACCATAAACCATTTCAATATCTCTTATCTCTACAGAATCTCGTTCCATCAACGATCCGGAAAAATCTCGCGAGAATTCATTTTCTTGGATTATCCGGCCAAAATAAACAGCTCGTGCTCTTTTTTTTTTTTTTTTTTATGTATTTCTCGTTGTTGCTCTAGGATTAAAAACATTCTTATTATTCTCTAATTAAAGACCTGTCCAGTCATCCTGGGTCATTTATTCCACTTGTATTTACTTTATTTATACATTAAATTTATTTATTAAATGTTCGTAACGACTTTTTTTTTTCATTTAAAGCGGTTAAAATAAAAGCGCTCGCGCGAACCGCTGTCGCTACGAGATAGATGATAAGAGCTCGTGCGCGAAAAGTCGTATTAGTGCGTAATTACGCGTTATAACCCCCCCCCAAAAAAACCACAAAGCCGTGCATAGTGTTACAGGTCCATTAAAAAGCCAGGCAAAATAGTTAAACATACATGCAAGACAAGAAGTATAACCATCGTGATAATAATCATGATAACAGCAGCTTATTATTTGTATATATATATATTCTTAAATGAAGCCTCAATCATGATGAAATTGGTATAATATAATGTTATATAAGCATGAGTACATATATATGTTTGAGGTTTTATAAAAAGAAGAGGAAAGCAGCAAATGAAACAAACACTCGCGCGCGCTCGCACGCACGCACGAGCGCAAGCGCGCGCCGTTTTAATAAAGACCTTAAACAAACTCACCGATTTTTTTTTTTTTTTTTTAAGACCCTAAAGTCCCGCTTCGTTCTTCCTTCCTTATAAATCCCAGTTGAGGTAGGAGCGTGTATCCATTGTGTCTCACACACACACACAGAAAGAGAGAAAGGCTGTGTGTGTGTGTGTGTGTGAGAGAGAGAGAGAAGGCGACTTTGTTGACGTACTGGAGAGCGCGAGCGAGCCGGCTAAGTGGGCGGAGCGTTCGAGCGCAAGAAGGAGGAGGAAGAGGAGGAGGAGGGAGGGCAAGCACCTGCTCGCGACCGCGAAAGGGGAGGGGTGGAAGGAGCGGTCCGGGGGAGGCGGGGTGAGAGAGAGAGAGAGAGAGCGAGAGGTACAAAGGCACGCCCACCGGAAGTCAAAATGAACCGGACTGTCAAAAAGAAGTGTGATGTACGAGGCAATTAAACGAACAAATCCCCCCCCCAAAAAACAAGACAAAAAACTAAAAATAATCACCATCTTCACTATAAAGTGCAATTTTATGTTTTCCTGTGTGTATTTAAAGCTTGTGCACCTCATACATTTCTATTTAAATTTTATTTTATTAGCACCACTGTACAGCTTGTACATTTTGTAGCTTGCTGTTTTCTACATTTGTACAAGTTTCTTTTTTCATATATTCTTACTCCTCTGTTTGAATATTCTCTCTGTATTTATATATTTTTTTTATTATTTACACTCACTAATGCAATTCACTAGCGTTCCAGTTCATCCCGAAGGTGCTCGATGGGGTTGAGGTCAGGGCTCTGTGTCTGGACCGGTCAAGTTCTTCCACACCGAACTCATCAAACCATGTCTTTATAGTCCTTGCTTCGTGCAATGGGGCGGAGTCATGTTCGAATAGAGAAGGGCCTTCAACGAACTGTTGCCATAAAGTTGCATAGAAGCAGAGCATTGTCCAAGATGTCTCGGGACGGTGAAGCATTAAGATTGCCTTCACTGGGGACAAGGGGCTTGATTAAAACACCTGAATTCAATAATTAACAGGTTTTGCCAAATACATTTGCCCATATAGTGTACCTTGAAGTATCGCAAGGCCCAAACCTGTGTGTCTGGCTAAAATGCTGCAAATTTAAATGTCCAAAAGCATAATTTTCATGAGGCTTAGTGGTTAGTATTGTCACTTCACACCTTGAGGCAATCTTTGCATGTAGTGTTTTTGCATGTCCACCCTGTGCCCTGTGGGTTTCCTCCCCGTACTCAGCTTTTCCAGACGGTCCTAAAACGTGTGCTGTATTCTGATAAGCCGTTTCCAAATGTATAATCCGGTAGTGTATGATCAGCTTCTCTGCAGTATAACTTCCTGGGATGGATGGAAGGATGGATGAGTCGTTGTCATGGTTATAAATCTTATCAATTGTAAATCTTGTGCCCTAAATAATTATTCAATGCAAAGAATACACAAAAAGATCTGAAACAAGCTCAGAAAAAAATGTCATCCTTTGAAACAGGTAGGACTTAAACATAAACTCTACTAAATTTTTTCTGTTAAAGTCCCCGCTGGCTTTCTAACAATAACTGAATTTGCTCAACATACCAGAGCTCTTCAAGTCTTCTGGAATTCCTAAAGAAGTTACACGGCATTTCTAGTCTCATGTTTTTTTTTTTTTTTTTTTACGATTTTGACTGTGCAAGGCCACCTCAGTGCTTCAGGTTAGGATCATTTCCCATTTTCCAACAAGCTTTCAATGGCATGTCATTGCTTTAACAGGCCACTAGGGGTCAGAAGTCCACCAAAGGCAGCAACACTAATGAGAGCTCTCTGTCCATCAATGGTTTCAGTGTGGACAAGCAGTCAATAGGCCAGTGTTGGTTAACACCGGTCATCACAAAGAGCAAATCACTCCCGCGGGACATGAGATCCAGTCAAGGCGTCTGGCTTTTTTTGGCACCGCTGCAATGAATCTTTGTGCTTCCAGTGATACGGCCATTCACGGAAATTCGTAACAATTAACAGGAAATCCGGGTTGATCAAATGACAGCCTGGCTGGTGGATAAAAAGGAACGTCCATGGCGTGACAAAACAAGAATGTCAGTCTGATAAGCGTAGTGTCTATTTAACACATGGGGAGAATTTCTCAGGATGGATTTTTCAGGTTCAAGTGCCGTAAGGTCCTGCGTTCTACTCGTTTTTAACAGTTTAACATTTAAGCTCTCCAATCCAAAAAAAAAAAAAAGAAGAACTGTCAGCTGAAAAAACACTCAGATCACATATTCGGGCATCCCTGAAAGACCTCTTGTTTCACTCCCATTCCAAACAGGCTGTTTCAGTGTCCTTAGTTTTAAGCGTAAATGAGACTAACCACACGGCCATTGGCAGAGGTGCAGAAGTCCAGCCAATCGAAAGGCAGAAAAGGAATTTTTTTTCCCCGAAAACAGCAGCCGAGCCAAGAGCGGGGCTATACCCCCTCCCCTCCCCTCCCCCCAATTTTCCTTGCCTGGAATGACATCATATCAGGCAGGAAATTCACACACCATGTTCAAGTGCATTTAAGGACAACAATGGGATAGCACGGAATGTTTCTGTTTTTTTTTTTTATATATATATATTTTGTCTGTCTATACACACACACACACACACACACACACACACACACTGGAGACCCATGTGGATGTCCAAAGAAAAAAACGTCCAAAAAGTGACTTTTGCATAACGGGTCTATTTTAAACTCTCAGAGGGTCAAATCATTTTATTCTGCTCGTAACCCCGGACATTTCTCCTCAGACACCTTCACCCAAGCCACCTCCTTTTCCCTGCCGTATGCCTTCGCTAGACACAAAACCTGCTCATTTAGAAGGAAATCTATTTCAGCTTTCAGTTTCAGTGTCGAAGATGCCATGTCAGGCCATATCTTGGGGAAAAGGAAAAAAAATGTAGATAAGCCAGTCCGGCGGAGGCAAGGTGAAGTTGAAGGCTGCGAGTTTAATCGCTTTGCATGTCTGCGGCGAGGACGAGCCTCCCTGGCGAGACGAGCAGGTTTTTTTTTTTTTTTTTTTTTTTCCAGGAGGTGAGCGAGCTATGATACACTTCCCTGTCTCTCTGTCTCCTCGTCTCTGCGGTAACTTGACCCTCGTTTTGCTTGGGGATTCCTGGGTTAAGGAGACGTCTAAGGGCCACTTGTGCTCTTGTCAAAACATTAGAACTGCATCCTGGGTGCGAGCGTGCACACGTATAAGTGCGTGTGAGAATGCGCTGACCCTAAACAAGTCTATAATCCTGACAATTGTATGTAGTGCGCACTTATGAAGTTCACTTATCTCTGACACGGAGCTCCTAAGACAGGATTTGCGCATCGTCACGATGCTGCGTCGACATCCCGAGGTATCTTTTGTTTTGTTTTTTTCTTCACAAAAACCCGGAGTGCAAGAAATTACTGCACGCCACGCTGAGCTGCAGGTGCAACACAAGCCTGAATGCCTATGGGGCATTTACACCCTGCGTCTCATTTTTGCATCGCGCTACTCCTCCTCCTCCTCTTCCTCCTCCTCCTCCTCCTCTTCAGAACGGCTCTGTGCTGGCCTTGAGCGTGCTTCTCTTAATTCAATAAGGTAGCAAAGGAAGGAAGGGATGGAGGGAGAGAGGGAGAGAGGGATGGGGGGGGGTGAGTTAAGCTTCTGATGAGCTTTTTGAAGGATCTCGCTCGCTGTTAAATTCATTACAATATATCACCCACTGGAGACGGGACCTCGCGGGCACCGAGTGTGCTGTGAATAAATGAATGCATTAATGAATAAATCACAAACAAAGAGACATGCTTGGCTTCTGATCCGACTCTGCCTTCGCCGTCAGACTCCAGGAACCCCTTGACCTCGCTCTTAGATCTCCACGCTAACCCTTTTTCCTTTCTCTTTCATGCGCATTACGCGCAAAATCTTGCACGACGCAGAGCAGGATTTATTTATTTATTATTTATTTCGATTTTTTTCACACTACCACCCCGAATATCGAGTTATGTTTTCTTCATGTAGGTTAATTGCTGTCTGCTAACAACATTTCCAGGCGTCGAGCCCTTGAGCGAGGCTCTTAACCTTCAAATAGTCGGCTCAGGAGCATCAATTTGCTTTGGATTACAAACATCCTTGTTAAATTTCTACGGCTAGACTGTGCATTAACAAAATAAAAATATGTAGCATACCATACAAATACAAAGCAACTTCAGGAATTCATTTTCATATTTAACCTTCATATTTTGTTTTTCCAACTTTTCTGTATTTTTAAACTAGTCATGAGGAATAGTTCTCCAGGCTTCCTGAAGGACCTCGCCCCTGTACCTGGCTCTGTACTCCTCCCATTCAGGATTAGGCTAATTGGTCATCCTCAAACTGCCAGTAGTGTGTGTGAGTGTGTGTTCCCTGGGTGTACCCCACCTTGTGCTCTAAGTCTTCTCAGATATGCTCCAGGCCCCCTGAGACCCTGAATACAGGATAAAGTGGTACAGACTGTGAGTGGGAAAGGAATGGGGGGGAGGGGGGGGGGGTTTGGGTTATCCACCAATTGGAAGGAATTCTCGCTTATTTATTTACTTTTTCAATACAACTGCATACAACTTTGCTTTCAGAGCTAATGTTCTCGCTATACAGGACAAAATGTCTGCCTTGTCGCCCATGTACAATATTATTATTAATAATAATAGTAATAACATCACAATCTGGCATCTAATTCTAAAGACACATGTCAAGATATAAGTTGGCAAATCGTGACTCGATAACTGAAATACATTCTAGGCTTGTCAGAGGCGATTTTTGGCTCTGGATTCCAACGTCTCCATACGCAGAGGACCTTAACCCTTTTTTTAAACTCTAAATGTCTTCTATTGAGGAGGAACATGATGAAATCGCTCTCACGGTTCGACCGTATTTATTTGGTTTCCTCGCAGACTTTGGGCAAACCCTGTACTTTTAAATTAAGATCTTTTACTTAAGTACCCTTTCTCCGTACCTTTTCCTAGGGTGGAAGACCAGACACACCTGGGTTAAACATAAGGTTTTGTGCTTTCCTGGTACTCAGTCACTCATCGTCTATACTGCTTAATCCTGTATTCAAGGGGGTCACGGGGGGTCTGGAGACTGGAGACCAGGAGACTTAGGGCATGAGGCGAGGTACAGCCTGGATAGGGTGCAAATCCATCGCACATACACACTCACACACTCATTCACACACTACGGCCAATTGGGAACGCCAATTAACCTAACCTACATGTCTTTGAACTGTGGGAGGAAACCAGAGTACCTGGAGGAAACCCACCAAGCACGGGGAGAACATGCAAACACCATGCACGCAGAGACTGGAATCGAACCCGGACCCTGCAGGTGCAAGGCAACAGCGCTAACCACTACACCACCATGCCGCCTGTTTAGGCATCTCATTGTATGAAATTCTTTCTCAATGCATGTAAAAAGGCGATGTAAAAATATGAACTTCTGTATGATTATTTGTGTATGATTTGGCAAGAATGTGGATTAAGAGTTTTAAAGTGATAATAAGATGTTATCCATCCATCCATTATCTATACTGCTTATCCTGTGCAGGGTCGCAGGGGCCCTGGAGTCTGTCTCAGGGAACTTGGGGCCCAACTTCAACCCCTCACAGGACACAAACACACACACACACACACACTACTGGCAATGTGGGAACACCAATCGACCTACAATCCACCAAGCATGAGGAGAACATGCAAACTCAACACACAGACAGACCGGAGGTGAGATTCGAACCCCCAACCCTGAAGGAGCCAGGTGACGACGCTAACCGCAATGCCGTTTATTATGTATACAAATAAAAGAATCGTTTTTTTCCCCTGTTTTTGTGTGCCTGAAAGCACAGCCCATTTACTCCTGCGCTATTCATTTCACAAAATAAATGACGCACATTAGAATTCTTCTGGGTCGTGACTTAATGATAAAGGACAAATGTGGGTCCTGAGGCAAGACCACGGCATCGGAGCGTGATGCACAGAATCTCGCTCCACATCCTCGGCCCGGTCACATGACAGATGTGTGCGGATGGAGATGAGAGATGAGGCGCTGGTACGTTTGAGAAGCATGCGGGCCTCTTCATCTCCTCCTCCTTCGCTTTGTCGTTACGGATCAGAACGCCTCGTGTTTTTTTGTTTGCTGCCCCTTACTCGCGGCTCGGACCTTCCCCCCTTCTCTCCTTTTGTACACACAACAAGTATCAAGCTTTCCCGGAGAAAAGAACTGAAAAAAAAAGTAGTGGCAAAAAAAAAAAAAAGACCCGGGTCCCCTGCGGGGGAGCCGAGAGGCCCTTGGGGATCCCCGCCAAGACCTCCGTAGTCAGATATGACATACAGTCTGTAGCGCTATGCAAAACAAGAGTCTATTCTATTAAGAGTACTTAAAGCTTTGCGCTCCCTTTTGTTAACCAAGTGCACTACTTACACCATTACACCATTACACCGATGGGCTTTCCCCAGACTGCCCTGCCTCGGATAATCCTCAAAGGGCCCAAGAGAAAGAGGGAACATGAAAGGGCCACAGTTCCCACAGGCCCCTGGGGTCTTAGGTTTCCTGTTTTGGTGCGGTGTTACTAGCAATTAAGATGCAAAGAAAATGTAAAGCTCGAGGAGCGAGGATAATAGAGGCCCACCACTGAACACTGTGTGTGTGTGTGTGTGTGTGTATTAGGATGTCAACACGCTTAATATATAACAAAATATAACATAATCCTCATAGATTGAGAAATACAGTAAGACGTTTCCATGGCAACAGCGAACTAATATGCCGATCATTCCTGTAGCTAGCAGGAAACCAAAGCATCACGGCACACACATACTGTCTACAGGATACCAGAGTATGGTTTTGTATACAGTCAGGAAAAAAAAAAAAAAAAAAAAAAAGAAGAAAATTTCTCCGCGGGAAAAAAAGAAGGAAGATTTGAATCATTAAAGGCTAATAACAAAAGATGGATGCGACTGACATACTTCAAAGCTTTGCAGGGATTGTTAGGATCGATGTGGTGTGTTTTAACAGAGAGCAAA
>JAAGKR010010032.1:0-24290 GCA_011419295.1 Clarias macrocephalus
GGAGGTTTAATTGACAATGGCTGTAAATCAACAGAAACACATAATAAGATATTTTGTACCACTTAGGCTTACTTTCTAAAATTCCAAAGCCAGCCAGATGTACTGTTTGTCAAGTAGGCATGGGCTCTCAAAATTAGCAAAATAACCAAAACCAAGAACAAATAGGTATCAAACCAATAACTTTTTCACACTGCTACTAGTAGCAATATGTGAATTGGTCTGAGTTTGAAGCTTCGGTCTTCAAATAAACAACTGGGTCTTGAGGACAGTTCACTGTAACCTACTCCACTCTGAAGCTGATGCCAGATGCTGCTCTTTCCCTTTTGTTCCCTCCACTTCCATCTGTCTACAGCATGTGCCTGTTCCTGTCTCCCCTATGATTAACCCAATCACCTGCGGTGCTTATCACTCATCCCTGCACTTGCCTGATTGTAATTTGTTTCTTTCCTTCATCTGTAGAAACTCTATAAGATTAATACTGTATTTTTGTCCTGCGTAAGATTTCCTGTAACATTTGAACAAACTAAATAGATCTGTTGATGTAGTCATGAAATTACAGTAGATTCTTTATACAGCATATAAAAAAACTGTTTTACTACAACACGTGCACACACACACACAGACACACAAATACACACACGCACACACATACACACACAGATGTTTCCACCTTAGTGGGTTTAGTATATACACAGGACTGTTACAAAGCGGAGCAGAAGGGTTTTTTTTTTTTTAGAGTTGCCAACTTTGGTAAAACTTTGCTAGCAGTAAAACAGTAAAAATCTTAAAAACAAAAATACCAAATATTGAAACCACAAACCAACAATACATAAGTCCATATAAAGTCAGGTTCATAGGTAGTTGGACAGTGACGCCATTTGTCATGATTTTGCCTCTGTAGACCACCACAATGGATTTAAAATGAAGCAATCAAGATACGACGGAAGTGATGACTTTCAGCTTACTTTTGCATTAACCAATTAGGAATTTCAGACATTTTTACATAGTCTCTCTGATTTTACAAGAAAATATAAAGTAACTGATAAGCATTCTAGGGTGTAAAAACAAAATAGACCAAACAGTGGAGTGCCATAATTCTTTCTTTGTTGAAAAATCTACTTCACAATGTCTAGTCAAGTCAAGGTAACTCTTCAATCAAGAGACACCTTTGTGAATGTAAATACCGAGGATTTACCTCAAGGTGCAAATCACTGGTAACACTCAAAAACAAAAGAGCCAGATTTGATTTTTTTTAAACAAGCCTTCACAGTTCTGGAACAAGATTCCTTAGAAAGATGAAACTAAGATTTACTTCAACCAGAATAAGAATAGACGAGTATAGAAAAGTAAAGAATGGATCTTGATTCAAAGCAGGTGATGTAACTGCTGATAGAAGTAGCAGGATGAATGCTGAAGTGTACAGAGATATGCTTTCAGCTTAGATTGAGTCAAATACAGCAAAACCAATTATGCTTTTCAGTACAGATGTATAATAACTCGAAACATATCATGATAGCGAGATAATCACCTGACCTCTGTCCAATTGTGCATGCTTTTAATTCATAATTGTGTTAGTTTATGTAATTAACTAAAAAAATGAAGGTACTTAAAAAAAATCTGTAATTCCTAAACAGTTAATGTAATAATTTTGTTAAAATCCTTGAATTGCATCATTTGTTATACATTGTGGTGGTGTACATGGAGCCAAATGGATGTTAACAGCGATTGATTCCAATATAAAGTTAGTTTGTTCCTTAATAAATGTTCAAATGTGAGCGATATAGTTGCAATTATTAAAAAAATTATACAAACTAAAGTTATCATTTAAGTTGGACATGTTTAATCTACATCTGTAAAATTTACCTACTTTCATAACCTACACCCATAAGAATGCCTTTGTTTCATAGATACAAAGCAGAGTGTATATTTTACCAAGCACTGCTCTTTTCTCATTAGGGACTGGTGATTTCCACCTGCAGTAGTCATTGCTAATATCCCAAATGTTAATAACAGGCACTTCTCCTTGTACTGTCCAGGACACAAGCATTCTATGGCTTCACAGCTTGTGTGCCTTGTTCAACCCTCTTACTTAAAAAAATTCATATTTCTCCTTGTTCTTTTCAGTTTCACACTTGGTCTCTTCTCACTAACAGAGAAAATAAGCATCTTTCTATATGCAAAGTTATTTACATTCACACACATTTAAGTGTATTACTTATTTAATACTTAAATCATGGGTCCAAGTAATGCTAGAATTTGCTTTATATGGTTTGGCATGATTATATTGGTTTGCCTCGCACTCCATGTCTAGATGCAGGTGAGCTGTCTTTTGAATTCTACTTCTTATAAATCTGCTTGCCTGGCTGAGAGGATTTGATCAGATATGAAACTGCATTGACTGATTTTTATTTTATTACACGTTTATTTCAGTTTGCATGCCCTGTTCCAACATTGTCCTAACTCGAAATCTGATAGATAATAGATGGAACTAAATGTGAAATTTAGGATAGACGTTAATTTAAACCCGTAAGAGTGCAATATTTCTTGTGTTGGACGAAATGTGAGTCATACTGTAACAGTCTTCTGCACAATGGAGAAAATCTGATTTGGCTTACCTCAATTAAAAAATGTTTTTAATTATTTTTCTGCGTTTCCTTATTAAAGTAATTTTTCTGTAGGCATGTCTCGTACAGTAGTTGGTCCACTTTATTCAGTTTCTGACTGTGAGGAGAAAAAATGTGGGTGACTGTTGCAGTGGAGCACATTTTGGTGCGACCTCCTGATATACTCCCTTTAGTAACTGTTATCACTTTCCCTTCTTAGGCTGGTGTCCCTCCATAGTTCCCCCGTTAACCTGTGGTGAACCCGTCCCCCTGGATGGCGGGCACACCATTTTGCTCCAAGCTGCTTCCCAGGGAAATGTCACTTTATTGTCTATGCTGCTTAATCAAGATCCATCAATGGATATTAGTCACCTCCAACAAGACCTAACCTCTGCCTTGTTTTCTGCTGCTCAATATGGACAAACAGGTATGGACTAAAGTTGTGTAATTTAAATGAGGAGGTGCAGTGTGCTACTTTTGGTTTTTAGAAGTCATTCTTATGAATTGTATCTATGAGTCATGATATTCTAAGCACCACATAGCTACATTGCATATCCACTATGCGTGTGTGTGTGTGTGTGTGTGTGTGTGTGTGTGTGTGTGTGTGTGTGTGTGTGTGTGTGTGTGTGTGTGCGCGTCCATAATGAATATTTCTCTCCGGTAGAATGCTTGAATCTGCTGCTGAGTTTAGGGGCATCTGCTGATGCTCCTGATGAAAATGGATTTACTTCCTTACACATTACTGCTGCCAATGGCCACCATGGGTGAGCAGATCTTCATACTTTAATATTTGCAGGTGTTTTTTTTTTATTGTACTTTTTTTACTGTAGCCTTCTTGTCACCTCAAACCCAATTTGCCCGTTCCCATGTGACCTTTCTCATCAACTGGGCATGATAATTGTTTGTTTTGTTTACTCTAACTGTTGTACAAAGCTGTCTGTCAGGCCACCATCAAGGCCACTGACATCCCCCACCATTGTAATGTTTGATGTGAACATCACAGTAACTGAATTTCTTGATTTTTATTTGCATAATGCACAGCAGGCAGAATGTTCCTAATAAAGTGTCCAGTCAGTGAATCTTATAATATATTCTCAGTACCCATCTAAGCCTTAAACCTTAAATATATTATGGGGCATTGGTTGCTGAGTGGTAGGTTTCTCACCCGCCATGCGGAAGACCCGGATTCGATTCCCAGCCAGTGCCCAAACCCCAGCCCCTGGATGCAGTGCTGATCCCAAGCCCAGATAAAATGAGAGGTTTGTGTCAGGAAGGGCATTCGGCGTAAAACCTGCGCCAAGTTGTCAGACGGATCGTATGTCGACCCCTCGATAAGGGAGCAGCAGTATAACAACATCGGTATATATACACTATATATACTGTTTTTGTTCTTATAATCTATATATACTTCCATATATCAAAAGTAGTCAGAATCTATACATACATTTGTTCGTTCATCTTAATTAACTGCCTTAAGCTAGTCAAGCCACAGGCTGGCCAAAAAAGTTTCATACTGTACTTTAATATTTCATCGGACTCCTTTATCTTTCATTGTGGTGTGCATACACAATGCCATTGTTTCGACAAACTTATGCACCATCAGTATTTTTTTCTGACCAGAGTTGCATTTTTTTTCCTGATAACTTTGTATTGTCTTCTCCAGCATTTCCCAAACCCTTTTCATGCCATTGAGGTCAGGACTCTGTGGTGGCCAATTCCTGTGGGAAAGTAATTCCTCATGCTCCCAAAACCACTTTTTCTGATCAGCTGTCTTTAAGCCTGATGGGTCTTGGCATTATCGGCCTGGTATATGCCTGTAGCATCAGGGAAGGAAAAACCTGTAGATAAGATAACCCGGCCGTTCAGTACATTCAGGTCATCAGCTGACTTTATTTCATGGCCACATAACCTTGCTGAGCGTAGACCTGATCAACTAAGGCAAAAAGGGAAAAGTGTTTTTCCCAAGAAATAGTTCTTTTTATTGGAAATCTAGTAAACTCTTCTCACCAATCTCTGCTGGTCAGGTGTAGAAGTGGCACATGGCTTCATCAATCACAAGTCAGGCATGTCCTTCTGTTATATAAATATAGACAGGGATGGCACAACATTGGCACATTACTTTCGTGCCTTGGTGTTCGTGTGTTCTGCACTCAGATACTAACTTGATCTGTTTCAAAGTGAAGCTAGATTAGATGCAGCCATCACTGAAACTGGATGCATACTTGCAGGTGTGTGAGGGCTCTGCTTGAACATGGCATGGAGGTGGATCGTGAGTGTGTAGGGGGTCAGACTGCACTGATCCTGGCCACTGAGCATGGCAGCTCAGAGTGTGTGAGAGCCCTGCTGGACGCTGGAGCAAACCGTTCACACATTACTGCTGTGAGTTTTTTTTTTTTTTAACACGTATACAGAGAAGCAGTGTATCAATGTTATTTGTTCCTGTCTTGAAAAATTGAACATTAATGTCAAATCTCTTTGTTTCATAGGACCTCATTTTTAATCCCTGTCAGCTAAACACTAATCTTTTTATGCACACTTTGCATGTGTTTGAGGCTGCATGTTTTATTTGATTCCTATTCCAGTGTGTGAACCTCATGTTTGCCTTTCTTGCACGCAGGATAGCAGCACTGCACTTCATGCTGCAGTACGCTCGGGTCATGTGGATGCACTGAAGCTTCTGCTGTACCATCCGTCTCCTCAGGCTGAGACGGGTGGCTCAGTGGACATCAGAAATGCCCAGCACACACACCCCAGACCAGTCATGACCCACCAAACCCTCAACCTTGCCAACCAGGATGGATGGACTGCTGCTCACATTGCTGCATCCAGAGGCTACAAGGTGATGGAAGCTCTACTATACATATGGACTATCTCACACACTTATATTGATTGTATAGTTTCTTTCGTTTAGGTATAAATGAGTGACATAATAAAGAAAAAGAGAAGGATGTCATAAGGGCTTGACTAGAAATGC
The DNA here is from genome assembly GCA_011419295.1 of Clarias macrocephalus. Classification (NCBI taxonomy): domain Eukaryota; kingdom Metazoa; phylum Chordata; class Actinopteri; order Siluriformes; family Clariidae; genus Clarias; species Clarias macrocephalus. The sequence continues at coordinate 5,578 of JAAGKR010010032.1, forward strand.
ACTAAATTGCAATCATGTTGTTGAATTCTGTTTTTAAGTCTGATCTGCCAATTCTGGTTCCTAAGAACCATAATTAACGACATACGAAAATATTTTTGTTACCTTAATTAAAAAATCAATTATACAGTCACCCACCACACCAAGTACGCCTGTTCAATTGTTTGTTAACACATATCTAATCAGTAAATTGTATTACAGCAATTCAATGCATTTTGGCATGTAGACATGGTTTGGTAAAAAAAAAAATGATCTGATGAAGGTTTAACCAGGCATCAGAATGGAGAAGACGCATGATTATTGCATGTGGCATGTTTGTTGTTGAGTATTTCAGAAACGGCTGATTTACTGGGATTTTCACGCACAACCATCTCCAGGGTTTAGAGAAAATGGTCAGAAAAAGAGAAAAGCTGGTTTAAGCTGATACAAAAGCAACAGCAACTCAAATAACATCTCGTTACAGTCAAGGTATGCTGAAGGGGATCTCTGAAAGCACAACCGTTAAACGTTGAAGCAGATGGGCTGCAGCAGCAGAAGATCACACCAGGTGCTTCTGTCAGCTAAGAACAGGAAACTGGTGCTATCATTTGCATGGGCTCAACATAATAGCACAATTAATATCGTAAAACATTGCCTGATATCGATTTCTGCTGCAACATTTGGATGGCAGCATCAGAATTTGTCAGAAACAAGAAACACGGATTCATCCTGCCTTGTATCACCGGTTTAGGCTGCTGGTGTGAGGGGTATATTCTTGACACATGTGGGGGTCCTTACTAACACTTGAGCTTTATTTTAATGCTACAGACTACCTGAGTATTGTTGCTGACCATGGCCATCCCCTTATTTCCAGTAGAATAATGCACCATGTAATAAAGCTTAAATCAACTCAAAGTGGTTTCTTAAATATGACAGTGAGTTTACTGTGCTGAACTGGCCTCCCTCGTCACTGAATCTCAAATTAATAGATCACCTTTGGGATGTGATGGGATGGAGATTCACATAGTACAAAATTTCTATGGAATGTTTCCAGAATCTTGTTGAATCGAGTCCATGAAGAATTTAGGCAGTTCTGAAGGAAAAGGGTGTAGCATTAGCAAAGTAGACCTAATTAAATGGCCAATGAGTGTATGTCTATAATAAAACATGGACTATTAAATGTCTTTTAAATTTTCTCCAACACTGCACAAGGTTACAGGACATTCTCCAAGTTACTGGTTATAGCTTTATGTACAAATAAAATCCAACTGAAAATGAAAATTCAACATGGAGGGTAAAGCTTATCATGCTTGAGACGTAAGATTCTTACGCTGCTGCACATGCTCTGCAAGTGGGCAGCAATCAAGCACAGACTGGCACATGATTGGCTAGTGGCAATATGATTGACGTGAGAATGTCCCGTCCTCCTGACAGCTCCAGGCTACAGATGGCTGTAGTCTCTTGTGATCTCCAGATTACAGAGTGATTTCACTTCTGTTGAACTGTTGGGCATGCCACTCAGGGGATTAGTTAGTGCACCAAGCTGGCATGCAGCATGACGTACAGTACTGTAGTTTCTACAGAGCCCTCAGTTGTTGTTTTGATGGTGGTGGTAGAGGACACTCTCTAACGCATCAGTCAATAATCTTTTAGCTGTTTAGTTGAGATCTGGTGATTGCAAAGGCCATAGCTTAAGCTTTACATTATTTTCGTGTCATTATTCCTTTGAATTCATCACGTTTCTGTAATTCTGTAAGGCTGTCACAGTACTCTCGAGTCCTTTTCTATTATTATGTGAATAAACTGTTGACAGATCTCACTGGTGTGCTTTTAGAAATGCCTGGAAGTGTTGTGTAGCCACAGCCAACAGGACATTGAGAAGCGGGATAAATGCAACCGCACTATACATGATGTGGCTACAGATGACTGCAAAGACCTTCTAGAGAACCTGGGTGAGTGACTGACACAGTGTGTCACCTAAAATAAGCCATGTACTGTATATAATGAGAACTGAGTGCTTCTATAGTAGATGATTGGCCTTAATAGCCTTAACATAAAACTTAAAAACCCTGGTGGAATTTTTGTAAAATTTAATAAGTTCAGTGTTGGAAAAAAGACTAATCTAATCCATCTTATAACACCTTTATCCTGTTTAATCTGTAAAATCATGAATTTTCTAAACATTTGGACAAATTCACACATTACTGATAAAAGATTTTCCTTATTATTATTATTATTATTATTATTATTATTATTATTATTATTATTATTATTTAATAAACTCTGTAACAAAAAAAGGTATGCTCTATTTTGTGACAGAATCTCAATTAGCAATCTTTTATGCATAGCATGCAGTGTCTTAAATACCTCATGCATTAAGTATATATGCTGGATTAAATGACATTTTGGGTTTGACCTGTGTGTTCAAGGAGAACCTTCTGAGGTTTTTACAATATGTAAGTAGTGTAATGCTGTTAATGTCCATGCTGTTCATGCTTTCCATGTCTATGGCAGAATAGAAGCTCATTACCATACATGACATGTATTAGGCATGTCAAATCACCGGGATGCAAATAGTAAGCTGTAAACCAACATGATTTCACTTTTTCAGTGTTAGTCATGAAAATTTGAGAAGCTGCCCTTAAGACTCATGAAGCTCTTGAGAAGAGTAGAGTTGAAGTTTCTGCATAGTCAAACTACTTTACTGATGAACTCTGCATTCTGATGCCTACTCTGTCAGACTGCTACAGGGTGTTGGTGCAGGTGTACATGGGCACACATGAGCACCTGTGTCCCGTCGATCTGTTGGAGGATGGCACTACTATAGGCACAGTTAGCATCCAGCGACGCACCAGTTGGCCAGAGTTATGGCGGAACCTGAGTCACCTGCTAACCAGTCACCTTCAAATGGTGTGTGGGAGCTGGGAGCTGCAAGAGGGGCTACACGGATCGGACATCCCTCTGGGTCTGTCCTCAGACAGTGTGGCTTCAGTGAAGATAGGTGAGAACCAGACACCTTTTAAAAGCACCATATGTGATTACATTGCTGTAATTTCCACCATTATCTGCATTAGTTTTTGCAGAAGACTCCATTCAAGTGTATTTCTTTTCAATTGTCTAATTTGGAAAATAATCCCTGAAATTGTATTTTAAAATTAAACAATAAAAATGTAAATAATATTTAATCATATCAAATGCCATTGTTGGCGCAGATTCCGTTTCCTTTTCTTCCCTCTCCTGTCAGACTTCAGATAAACGTCCTGAAACCAGTCAAGTATTCAGGAACCTTTCAAAACTTTTTAACTCTGAAAGCTGTTACAGAAATCACTTGAAGAGGGATAATTGTTTAGTGCCATGTTGAGTGCAGAAACAGCTGCTGCTCTGTGTGTGGTGTGTATTGCTAAATAGTTAAGTATGGCCTGTGGTAAGCGATCTGGAAACCAAAAGCATGTTTGTGGTTGGGCGGCCGTCTATTCTAAGGCGTCTCAGCCTTGTAAACAGCTGCTGCTTCCTAAAAAATTTTCTTGGTCATTTATCAAGTTTTAATTTCCCAAGCTCAGCATTTTCTCTAGTGTATTGTCAAAATAAAATGTGAAATAAAATAGCCAGAACCAATGCAGTTTTCATAGTGCTTTCTTATAGGTGCAAATTACATCTATGCAGTCTTTTAGAAAGTTTTTTTTTTTTTACTTTTAAACCCTGCAAAAAAAAAATTGTGAATGTATCTTTCACAGATGTGACAAAATGCATAGGTTTAAAAGCTTCCAATGTTTTTTTTTATTTTTATTTTTTACTTCTGTGCCCATATTATCCCTATTATTAACTGCACCCATTCCCTTTCTGTTAGTTGAATAGTTTTTAGATCCTCAGTGTTATAAGATTCTGCTCTTCTGTGGCGCATTCTACTTCATATATCAGTTTCAACTCTGCCATGTGTCATACACAGCAGAGCTTTTTTTATTATTTTTTTTTTTATTTGTTTTCATTTACAGAATTCTCCATTTCATTTTTGACTTAATGGAATTTTTGTTTTTGCTAAATAAATTGTAATTTAGAGACACATTTTCACTTTTCCAACTTCAACAAGGTGCACGGAACACAGCACTGCTCAATGACAGATTTAAAAAAGTCCTGCTGGTATGTGTCAATGGGGACGATTCCGACAGCAAACTGTCAGATAGAGCTAAAGTTATCATTGCTTTTAAAACGTTTTTAAAACGATTTTCTCACTACCGTAATATGGAAAGGACATCACGAAAATATTGAACTCAAATTGAACCAAATTATTGTATTATTATTTTTATTATTATTGCTAAAAAAAAAGTTGTCACTTTAAATATATCCTACAATCCTGAGCCATATATACATAGGTTTTAAGGGCTACCTTAAAAAAGGTTGTTAAAAATTGTTGCATAAAGTTTGTGTTGTGAGTGTGTGTGTGTGGCAAAATAAACAAAAACATTTGCCCTTCCAAACACGCACACTTTTAATATAATTAGACACACTGACTGACTCTTTAAAATGGCTCTGTTCCCTGGGTGCTGTCCAAAGCCACTCTGGGCCAAGTGGGGAACGAGTTGGCATTAAGGACTAATTGAGCTTGGCCTGGCCTTCTGGTTGTCATGCATGGCTTCTGAAAATAAACCCAACTTCTTACCTATCTCTTTCAACTATCTGGCCTTCTCAATCTCACAGTTTGTTTGTTATGTTTTTGTTCACACATTCTTATTTTTTCTTATTTCAGTTGCAGTTAACGTTAGGTGAATAAAGAAAGGATAGGAATCCCTATTTGACTCAGTTTCCCTTGCATTAGAATGAAATAACTTCATATAATGTTTATATATTTTATAATGAGATATAAAAACATGACTTCAAACAATAGGATACGGGTTTATTCTTGAGAAAAGAAATTCTGAACAGTTAAGCTGGTGCAGATTAGAGAAAGGCAGCGCTGCTGCCTCTGTCAACATACAAGATGAAAGCTTAGCTGTCACTGAGAGTGTGTGTGTGTGTGTGTGTGTGTGTGTGTGTGTGTGTGTGTGTGTGTGTGTGTGTGTGTGTGTGTACTGCAGGTGATGCTGTCTGGCTGCCTGAACAGGATCTGGCCCAGTCCCCATGGGATCTGGTCCGTAAGCGTTTGAGCCAACGGATATTTGTTTACCTTAAAGGTACTTATTTCCAAAATAAATTATATATAACTTCCTTATTTCTTTTTTTTTTTGTTTGTTTCAAATTGATATTCATTTATGTATTGGGTAGCATTTCTATTAGATGGTAATAAAGAAGAGCTTAGAAACTAAAAAAATATTTCAATATGAATTTCAGTTATGCAGACAAGGTAAGGTGTATTAAATACAATTGGATTTTTTCCTCTAGTGTATGTAATACATTTTTATTTGTTTTAGCTTTTGTTTTTTACCATTGCTAGGGATAAGATTTTTTTTTGTCCTATTTTCTAAATTCTCAGGTAAAAATTCCAAGCCCTAAATACAAATTAAAAAGCTTAAAATCTTAAAATAAAGATGACAAATTAGGGTTTTTCTTATTATTTTTGCAAATCTGAAATTTTACCCGAAACAAGTTCAAAACAAAGAAAAAATGTAAAACATGTAATTTTCATATTCAGATACTTTTGTCAGCTCCCAAGCTCCACTTGAAAGCATGTGACATACTTTTCTAATATAACACATTATGAGTGTGTAGGCTATCCTTTTCCTAGCCATGTCTTTATAGCACACAGACTCACAGAATGTTCCGTCTTGTTTAAAGGTCTAGTCAAGTGTTGCGTCAGAATGAGTGTGTGGATATATAATCCTTCCCAGATCTTTGGCACGCTGATTTACAGCTGCTGCCATTTTTTCCCTCTTTGTATCAGGTCTGTCAGAGTGTGCTCTGGATGAGATGACCTACGACTCATTGATCCCGCTCCCGCTGCTGCAGAATTATGTGCGCCTGGTATGTGCATTTCACACACACACGGATTTGGTACTATATCTAACGTGAGGGATCCTGTTTTTAGAAATGTAGTTTCCACCTTACATACAGCAGCCTGTGGCACATGCAAAGGTGCCATTAATTTGGGCTAAGAAAACTTTATTCATTAAAATTCAGCTTGTTTTTTACCCCCTGCATTTTTGCTAGGTTGAACAGTACCGTAATGTAATTTTCCATGGACTGGAGGGAAGTTTTCAGGAGTACATTGCAAACCAGATTTCTCTCTACATCAAGGTAAGAGATATAACAAAAGTGTTACAATGTGGTGCGTTTTATAAATTCATTAATTTATCAAATATACACCTTTAAGCCCAATATTGTCTAGGTTCCCCATGTGCCACCAGGGCAGCTCAAATTCCTCATGGCATGACTCTACAAGACCTCTGGGGTGTGCTATGTGTCAGGCACCAGCATGTTGGCAGCAGATCCTTTTGGTGTCATGGGTTGTGGCTGTGGCATCCATGTATCTGACTTTTATGTCTGGCGCATCATTTGGGTGCTTGATATGATTGGGGTATGGGGAATTTGGAAGCTGGGTTGGCTTTGTTGCGCGGCAGGCTGTAGTGCACTGGTTGTTCTGGTGCCTTTCTATCAAGGCCAGAATGAACTATTTTCCATAAGTTGTGCTACATTGGCTTTTTTGTGGGATTGACCAGACAGGTTAGTATTTTGTCCCTGTCGGCATAAGTGAACCTTGGGTGCCCATGATTCTGTCACCAGTATACAAGTGATAGTCAGTGTTAATATGTTATGTGGTATTGCTGTTATGGCTGATGAGTGTACAGTATATGCCTCTGTAGCACCAGTGCACAGTCATAGCTGTGACATAGTAATTTATATTGGCGATAATATATCACCAATATAGATTATTGGTGCAGGCACTGAATAAAGTGAAGGAACAACATAAAGTGTATTATTAAGATATTATTAAGATATTGGGTCACTTTACTGTTGTACTGTTGTGTTGCATTGACATGGTTGATCACTTAAAGAATAATGCTTACATATTGCATTATATTATTAATAATACATGCCACAAAAACAATATCTTGTTCATTTCTGCATGAGGCAGTACCTTTGTCTGGAATTATCTACACTTGTTTTGTGGCTCTTTTATGTTATTCAGGATTTTTTTTTCCTATGTATGTGTACACACTGCTCAGCACAGGCAGGAGGCCATGGGCATAAACTGTGATGTTGTTCGTGTGGAGGTAGACGAGGCTCTGACTAAAGATCATCTGCTGGAGACCTTTATCAATTGTGGTAGGACATTTTTATGTCTCTGCTAGGTTTGTTAATACTATACCAGTTGATATATAAGCATCAGATGGTTGGTGTGTATAATCAAGCCATGGTACTGTGCTGTGCTGTGTTGTGTTGTGTGGTGTTGTGTCAGGGTTCCTGGTTTGTGTTCAGGACCCTCCTGAAGGCCGGTGTGTGGTGGTGGTGCTAGAAGGGCTGGAGAGAGCACAGTCTCTTAGCCACATGCTGGAGAATCTGTGTGAGGCACTGGAGAACCGTGGGTCACTCTACTCCCTCTCTCTAAACCACAGTGAGCCCCTTATGTTTTCTCTTATGAAAATATAGTGCCTTCTGATACAGGTATAGCACAACAATTTAAAACATTTATTTTTAAATGCCTAAAGCATCAGTCTGTCCTTACCAGAAACAAATCTCAGTTTACACTGGCATCCTTCTGCTGTTTCTGCATTGACTACAAAGTTGTGCATATGATACTTAAATTCATAAGCAATATTTCCCCAGCATATATTGATCTCCTGAAACAGTATAGCGTACAACAATTTATTTTAATTTAAAGTATCTTTCATGATTTGTGGTAATCATAGTTTACACTGAATATAACCTTTTATCTTTGTTATGTAAGACATTTCTGACTTGCCATCTTTTGGCCAGTAGGTGTGGATGGACTGTACTACTTCCAAGAGGGCAGTTTCCTGATTGGCACGCTGGCCAAGCCACGGCTGCATGGTGCTGAGTTGCGGATGCAGCAACACTTCCGCTGGGTGCAACTCCGCTGGGACGCTGAGCCACTCAGCAGCCTGCTGGGACGCCACCTCCGCAGGAAACTTCTCCACAAGGTCAGCTCTCTTTTATCATTTCCTCATCTTTGTCCTATTTTCTGAGCTTTCATTGCTTTGGAGGTTTTGTAATCGCATCCTCTGTGCATTGTGTCCACATATAATATTGCATCGGAACATCTTTTTCTTTTTTTTTTAAATCTTAACGTTGCAGTCTCAGGGCCAGCCCTGGACTCCTGACGAGCCGGTGCATAAAACTCTGTCCTGGGTATGTTCAGTCTGGCAGCAGCTCAACAGCTGCCTCTCTCGTCTAGGAACCTCTGAGGCCCTGCTCGGCCCTTATGTTTTTCTCTCATGCCCAGTCCTGCCAGAACAGAGACATGCCATTCTAAAGTGAGTGCATCCGACTTACAGATTTTTATCTTTTACTTGAGGTCACATTTTTATGTCGGTGATGGCTTGTGGTCTCCGTTCCACTGTTTGGCTTCCTCGCAGGTGGTTGGCACGTCTGTGGAATGTGCTGGTGGTCCCACGCATTGAGGATGCTGTCATCTCTAGGGTAACCGCCAAGCATTCTCCTTTGCAGCGACGGTCTCCTAGCAACAAGGGCCTCAGTCCAGGGCAGAGGGCGGTAGTGCGAGCAGCTCTCAACATTGTCCTGAATAAAGCCGTGCTGCAGAGCTGCCCACTGGACAGATCAGGTGCAGTGTTAAAACACTTAAGTGCAGTACACATTTGGTACAGTGTTTGCAGACTCTAAGATTCAGTTCATCATACGTCTGGGAAGGTTATTATTATTAATAAAAAAAATATTAATATATATATTAAGTTATTTTATCAATCTTTTAATAAAGCTATGTGTTTTTATAGGCCAATTAAAAATCTAAATTCCTACCATATTGTAATTTCCCACTGTTACATAGTAAGAGCATTGACTTCATATGAAATGATCTTACAGTTGACAAATGTGAGCTGTAAAAGTTAATCAATCAAGGTTCACATTAAAGTATCAAACATTCTTCAAAACTAATTACATTTTCAGGAATACTTCGATAAATATTTAATACGTGCCACAATAACATGCATAAGGTCTGGTATTAATGTAGAGAATATCACAGTTTCCTCTTTTGGTGCATAAATGTTATTCAGAGATCAACCAGCTCCTGCCAGAGTTCCGGGGTGGATGTTTTCCACTCTCCTCCATCAGCTACTCCTACAGGAAAGGTGGAAGAAAAGGGCGTGATAGTGCTGCTTGGAGACGATCCAACACCAGTCCTAGAAAAAAAGCAAGTCCTGCCTCTGGAATAGGCTCGAACAGCTCTATACAAGAAGGTCAGAGAGAAGCCCTCTTCAGCTCTTGTGTCATATTGAGGTCTTGTTCCAAAACTGTGTACTACTACATATTACATTGACTAATACATTTCTAACTTTTTTTTTCTTTTCTTTAGGGTCTGTGTCCAATTCTGACCTAATGACAAATGCCAATCATCCTAGGTTTGTTTCTCTGGTGTATCACCAGCAGAGGGCACTGTTCACTTATTGACGCACTCCATCATTATGGAAGCGTTTGGGTTATTTACTGTACTGTAGATTATGAGCTTATTATGACTTTTGAATGTCTTTCACTAGAGTCATTGACGGGGAATCGGCTGGTCTCACTCTCTACTCTGATGATGAGAGCGACCTGATTAAGGAACTGCAGACTTTGTGCTCCAGCAAATCTGAGCCAGATATAAGCAGGGTAATTTAATTTTCCATTCAGGACAAATTGCTTCAAGTCTCTATCCTGTTGTACCCAGTGAACTGGTGTTATACTGTGACATGTAGTTGCTTCAGGTTTAACCAAATTTAACTAAACCCCACAGTTTGGATAAGACTGAATCGTGGTGTCCCACAACGTTGTAAGTCTCAGCATTGAGGAACATCACAATTCAGTCTCATCTAGATATAGATTAAAGACATGTACATATGTTCTGCTGCAGATTGCTGCATCCCAAGAGGACTACATTATGCTCCCTGGTCCAAGTCGGGATGCTCATCTGAGAAAGGTAGACCATGGCTACCCTGGACTCCAACCACAAGCCAGCAGAGAAGACAGTAGTTTGTCCAGCAGCCAGCCTCAAGAGCAGCAGGTAACACCAGCATGGCTCTACAAAATGAACAGATAATTGCCTAGGAATTAGATTTACAGCTGAATGTGTAACAGATTACACAGCCAAAAGAAACAATAGGAAAAGAGGTTTCTGTAGGATGATGTAGGGGGAATCCTGAGGGAGGGAGTTCTGAAATCCAAACTGTATGTATAAGGAGTCATTACCCAGACACAAACGAGAGGCGACTTTATAGATTAAAGAAATGGCGGAGGAAAATTAAATTAGCACAGCCAGTAAAAGAAGGAAGAAAATGTGCCTCAACTTACCTTACAACTTACAGTAACGTAACTTTACAATAACTGTGATTCTGTATCAATTTTAATCTGTTGCTTTATTCACATTCAAGCACATTACAACTACCACTGGAGTGATCTAATTATATTTAGATATTGTATATTAAGTATGAATGCAGCTCTGTTTAATACATAACTTGTTGATCGTTGACAGATTAACAGCAATCATTCAGAAAAAATGCACACCTCCCCACGTCGAGTCGCCAGGCCCAAGTCTCAGCTGCCAATCCCCAGCAGTAAGGGGCATCAGCAAATGCCAAGCAGCTCCCACCGAACCATCAATACCTCTAACCCCACTATCAGCAGCAGCAGCAGCCGTCCCTCCCAAACACACAGCAGCAGAGTCCACATGAGCAGCAGAACAAGGCAGACACATCCCAACAGAAACAAGCCACCAGAAGAGGAGATCTGGATCCTTAACTCCAATTTCAACAAAAACTTCAATAACCCTGAATAGATTCCCATTTCCAACCCTATACCACTTCCCCTACTCTGTAAACTTCCTCCAAAGTGTGTTACTGACAGCTTTTTAGTATTTATAATAAATGTTGTTCATACTTGTTACTCTATAATACCTTGTGTACTTTGGGACCATAGTTTTATTATATTTCAGTGTTGAAGTATTGGGTTTGAAAGAAAAGAAAAACTGATGAATTGGTCGGGGAAGGCTAATAAAAGAAGTGCTTTGTGAGCTTTTAGGTGCTCAAAGGGGAAAAAAAATAGTCTTTTTTTTGCCTATAAGTATTTTCAAATAAGTATTTTATGTTTAAATAGTTGCAAGATTGGTTCTACATATTGTTAAAATTAATCAGGGTTTTACCAAATATGTGTAAATAAAAAATAGAAAATTAATTGTTATATATAGACTAGTGGACGTGGTTATGCGCTTGTATATTGAAGAGCTTAAAAAAATGACTGTACATAGTGTTTGTAATATTACATTTTGGTCGGTATTTCTCACTTGTTTCAAAGTGAACTGAATGTGGCAATAAGTAACGTCATTGCAACACAAGTCCTTTTCTTTTGTCTGTAAAATCATAATAGTAGTTTAGTTGCCCATGGAATGTGTGCTGAGTCAGGACTTGTGCAGAAGCCACTGCTGAAATTTAAAGAAACCTTCATTTTTGTTCTTCTCTAATAAACACGTAAGATAATCAAGTATTATTTTAAACTCACCGTTGTTTATATGTACAGAAGAGATTATAGTCGACCACTGATGTTGAATTGTGAGATAGGTGTCTGATGAGGTTCACAGAATTGTCCTGTTTCCTCCAAGCACAACAATTAAAAATGCACTGTTACCCTAACCATTAACTCAAGCCGTTGATTTTATTTTTCCTCACACATCCACGCATGTACTACAGTGTTATTAATCCAGGTGGAACAGAGGGCAACATTAAAAACAGAAGTGACCTTGCCCACATAGCCTTTAAACCATGGCCTACCAATGAACAATGCCACCACAGCTTCCTGAGATGCTGTGGCATCTCAGACTGTAAAGCTCATTTTAACATCCCGTACCTTCTCAACTGGAGTTAATCAGGACATTTTTGAAGCCTTTTTTTTTTTGTAACCAGGTAGTGAAGTACTTAGATGCATGCAATAGAACAATGTCTTACATAAAGGTCATGGACTGTTTTCCTGTATCACTATTTGAAGAAAGCGTCTTTTAGAAACTGGAAATAGTTTAACCTGAAAAGGTCCACGTAGCTCATCTTTAAGGACAGTAGCCTACAATATTACTCCTCCTCACCTTGCTGGCGCCGTACCCAAATTGTCTCCAATAGCAAGCGAGTTGTGTTATCCATCAAAAGTTACTCGCATCACATACATTCATAAAGGCTGAAAAATCGCTGTACTTTAGTAATGCATTTAAGCACTTGACACACCTTCTACTTTTGAAAATTCCAGGAAGGTTGTAGTTCTGGAAAGTGGTATCACTCGAGGCTAAGGGTTCCTGGTGGTTTCATCCTTCGCAAGGTGTTTGCAGTTAATGTTGCAGCGACTATTATCATGTAAGGTGGTCAAGCCTCAATAGTTCCCCAACCGTAAGATTCTTGTATCTTTCTGTTAAATATTTTTTACAATCTTTACACAGGTATCCTACCTTATGATGCAATTAAATATCACCTGAAAATGTTTTTTACCCAATAAAATGTCAAGCTTGTGGTTTAGAGAGTGATTTACAAATACTGAGCTCAGAATATGAACTAATAAACATGACCATGCTGTAAAATATAGAAGGCATTTCAGCAATTAAAATGCAATGAACGCAGAAAGTACAACTTGCCGTAATTAATACAAAATGTACAATTTATTAGGTCTTGAAAAAATAAATGTTTATTACTGTGTGTACAAAAACTCAGAGCACTAAAACATTTTTTTTTCCGGGCCTAATTCATTAGTAGCTGAATAAAAATTCTAAGTATAAAAATATAACCTGTCCATGTGTTTTACAAAAGCACATTTTGCCGTATAAGTCTGAGGCTTGTGGACTGACAATAAATAGGTTGATAAGATTTACAACTGTTTGTTCTGAAACGTGATCTGTAAAGGCCACTGGGAGGAACAGCATGATAAAAGTATATTTTTTACCTTTTTACAATGGGATTATGACTTCCTGATCCCACTGTCTCCTGCTATGAAGGTTTATGCACAGTAGTACCTTAAATTATATTTATTGCATATCTAACGCAATGTTCATGTTTTGTACCACAATTGTATTTTAGATCATCAGACACACACATGATAAAAAAATAAAAAAATAAAAAATAAACACTTCAGAATGAGTGTGTAAAATGAGGATATTTTGTACAGTCCTAAATTAGAGGAGCTTATGTAAGAAGCCTGAGTCTCTGTAGTGTGTCGTCTGATTGACTGGTTCTTAGAGACGAGTGTCCTGGATGTCGTCCTCGGTCTCCTCCTGCAGCGTGAGTGTGACGGAGCTGAGTTTGGGCTGCGGCACACGCATGCTGGAGTTGCGGCGTGGGAAAAGTTTGAGGCGCTCAGCTGGACTTATGGCTTGTTTCAGCTGAATGGTCTCGTTCAGCAGGCGCTGGATTGAGTCATAAGTCTTTACCTTGCCTTGTTCCATCATCTACAGCAAGAAAGTGAACATGTATCACACAGAAAGTCATTAGCTTCACTGTAATGAACTGTATTATTCATCTCTAATACGTCCCATCATATTAAATAATGCTTGAATAGCAGGTTGACATTATAATAGCATTTACAGCGGTACGCATTTACACTATTTATAAGAGTATTCGTAACAGTGTAATAGTATACTTTCAGTGAGCCATACTAATAGTATCTTAAGTCATCGCGGTGCGGTATGATTTATAGATTTTCTAATAGCACAAAATAATAGTATAGCTAGTGATCCAGACCGCCTCTGTCCTCTGCACCTGCTGACGCATCCCTGTGCTGAATTAGACTCCATCATGTCTAATTCCTGTTATCCGTTATCACCCAAATGAGAATGCGTTCCCTGTTGAGTCTGGTTCCTCTCAAGGTTTCTCCCTATTGCCATCTCAGGGAGTTTTTCCTTGCCACCGTCACCCTCGGCTTGCTCATCAGGAACAATCTCATTATTATCTAAACCCATTTTTTTTTCACTCATACACACTTTTATTTTCATTTTGTGAAGCTGCTTTGAGACAATGAACATTGTTAAAAGTGCTATATAAATAAAACTGATTTGAATTGAATAGCTAGTTGCATTCATAGTAATATGGTAGTGGGGCTCATATTAGTGTACATCTGGACAGCTATCTCACAGGACCAAAAAAAAGTCATTCATATACATATACAAGTTTCTACCTTGAGTTAACGTTTTTCATAATGCTACTAAGCTAACTTGTAGTTTCTGCCTGGGCCCGTGATCCAGATGTGTTCAACCACTGTGTTCAAAATGTGAAAATGTGAATAATGGAGCTATCCAAGTTAATTCAGGTTAAGTTGGTTAATTTTTGTAATCTTACTTATTCCTCTTATGACAGATGCTCTATGTTACAACTTGCTTTTCTATTACACCTAATAATATAACAGCCATTTCAAACTTAAGAACGCCATGGCCCAATTCAAAATCGATATAAATTTTAATTATAAAATAGGAAACAATATATAGTTAATGTTCTGCAAATAGTCATTTGTGGCCCACCTGCACTACCATGGCTCCACATTTGAGAAAACAAATATAATTCTTTTTTTTTTACTTTTATTTTGTAAGGAATTGACTTGTTTAAAACATGACCAATGCAAAAATAGAAAAACAGGAAACTGTTAGGGGATACACATGCCCCACCACCAAGTGTCAGGTACAGTACATGCGCTGTGGGGTTGGTGAGACATTGCCAGGGGTTTGTGCTCCATTTGTTCTTGACAACAGATACAGCTGGTGGGGGTGCGCTGGAGCAAGGCCACCAAGCAAGTGTTCAAACCTCTGGAGCACTGGGCATGGGCACGGCATGGTTATGCCGACAGACCTTTAAGAAGGTATGCAGTGTAAGCTCATTATCAATAGGCTCAGATCTGTCGCAGGATTGATTGCGGTCAGTACTGTGACGGCAGGTCTCAGCCCTGGCAACCTTCAGTGTATATCACTCCTCAAACGAATACCACAAATGTTTTAGAACAAAACAGAAACGGCATGGGGCGGGGTGGAGAAGAATAGCTTCTGCTGCTGCAAGCTGTCAAAACAGCTGACCATCACACTGGGATTTACCCAAATTGTTGCCACAGTTTTGAAAGGACACGATTGTTTAGAATCTCTTTGTTTGCTTCAACATTGAGATTTCCGTTACTGTTCCAGCATGATGATGACATAATTGGATGTGCAGGAAGCAGACACATATAGATGTGATTAATTAGGTGTGACCTCGTTTTGGTCACATAGGGCAGCAGTCCAACAACTGACTGGGCAAAATGATCAAAATGGCTTTTGATAATCAATATAAAAGTAAAGCTTTAGAGGAAAGAGACAAAAGAGAAAGGAATTGGCCATTTTTATAAATGTTGTTTCTATGGTAGTGTCTCTTTCCTTAAGAAATAACAACAATCTTTCCAGCTTACCAATTAAAAGTGGTTTTATATGTGTATAATAGATAGATATAATATCAACAAAAAATTAAGTAACTAAAAAAAAAGCTAATGCACTGGTACTTTTACTGCACCTAATACATACAGTAGTTAGTTAACAACTACAAGTTATTACATATTGATCTGTTTTCTATTGTATTTAACGCAACTGAAATCTGGCTGTGTTGTTATGTGATCAAGGAGGCCATCACACTATTTGCATACAGTACAGGGATTTTAAAGCTGTGAACTCAGGCAGCGGTCTAAAAATATAGTGTGTGTAAATGACTTACAAGTCATCCCAAGGCTTCCCGAAAAATCCCAAGGGAAATTGCAGAACACAACCAATAATCAACACAACCACTACAAACCAATCTTTACAGCACAAATATGTAATTTGTGTCATTTATATAATTGATTATCATATTGGTGGCTAACTGCTGTAGCGTGGCTAATGGTTTTCCTAATTCAAATTATTTTCATCGGCTTGGGCCAGCAGAGGCAGGGAAATAAAAGTGGTGCCAGAGCGAGTAGTGGTGCCTTACCAGGAAGCACTGGCACTCAAGCAGCGGTTCCACCTTGTGTTCACACAGTAAGATAGTGCAGGAGGAGAAGGACTGCCTTAGCGTCTTCTTCAGTACCTTCACAGTGCTGGAATCCATCACAATTACCAAAACACAACTCATCATTTACTGTAACAAAAACAGTCTTGTTATTGAATCTCAATATATATTCTTTTCTTGTTCAAAGAGAAACTACGTCTTAGCAAAGATCTTAAAACATTGTTAGCATGTCTTCTATGCACACTCTGCTAAACTTAAGCTGATGGTCAACCTACATGGGGTCAAGGTGGGCACTCGGTTCATCCAGCAGCAATATCCGAGCCCTGCTCAGAATAGATCGAGCAAGACACATCAACTGCTTGTGACCGTAGCTCAACACGTGACCACCGTATTCCAGCTGGAAATCCAGCTTATCTGGAAATTGCTCAATTACTGACTTGAGCCCCACCTAAAATAGATAGATAGATAGATAGATAGATAGATAGATAGATAGATAGATAGATAGATAGATAAAAAAATACAGGTAAGCATAAGTTTCTGACAGTTCCTGTTGCAAATAACAGTAAGCAGCACGTTCATGATTTCTGAAATTCACACTTATATTCACATAACATTTTTTTAATGATTGAACTTTTCATTACCATCTATTTAAGTACTTAAGAATAGTGTAAACTTGGTGCCAATAATTTTAATTACTATCGCGTCATTAAATCCAATATTGACAACTTGACTGTTGAGTTTAAAGCAGAGTTTCCATGCAACAGCAATTACATTACAAGCAATCACATGTATATAAAGTGCACTATAAACAACATGCTCACAATAAGTGCAAGTAAATGAGTGTCATGGCAATGTGACCCACCTCCTCAGTAACCCTCCACAGCTCTTTGTCACTGTGGCATCCATATGGGTCCAGGTTCATCCGAAATGTTCCAGTAAAGATGAAAACTTTCTGTATGAATCACGGGGGTTACAAAATATTTATTGATATTTGCAAGAACAATAAGAAATTCTCACTAAAAGCTGTGGACGTACCTGAGGCACCACACCAAAAGCCTTCCTCCATTTTTGCAGGGACATGTCGTAGCAGGAGACACCGTCAATAGACATGTCTCCATCTGTGTAGGCCAGACGCAGGAGCGCATTAAACAGTGTGCTTTTCCCAGAACCTGTCCTGCCCAGTATGCCAACCTATAAAGAAAAAAATTATTGGTTCAGTTATTTACATTTATACACAAGCTTGTTAGTAATAATCATCATCATGATCTTTTTCTTCTTCTTCATCATGCATTTTTGAAAGTGATTCACATATAACAACATGATAAATGATATAATACCATTTATTACTTTTTATTCACAAAACAATTGATGACATTAAATAAAAAAACATAATAAAAGACTGTGAATAACTACAAATAGCCCATGCTAAATAAGTGTGTTTATTATCTCATTTAAAATCAAACACACAGCATATTTATAATATTATCAAAATTGAGTCTAACCTTTAGACAGCAAGAAAGTTTGGGTGAATTTTTATGTTTTCATGGTTGTGAAAATCAGAATCTACCATTATCAAAGTTACTACTGTTTTTTTTTTGTTTTTTTTTTTTTAGAATTATTAGTCTGGTCACTATAAACAAATGAGTTAAATCAAAGTCTCAAGCATATAAAGAAAGTCCTATAATAATTTGTTCCAATAATTAAAAATAATCGTAAGGCTCCAATAAAAAGTCATAATATTATTGGACACAGTTAAATTATGAGCCTACTTGAACAGCTGAATTATATTCCAAAAATACTGCTAATATATTAAAGATTTGTGGAATTTATTCGCTAGTTAAAGAAGGTCCCTTGCTGCAAGAAGGACCTTATTCCTATTAGATCATGATGATATAAGAACAATATCTTATCTATAGGCTGAGCTGTAAGTGATGCCTTGGCACTGCTTGTGTGTGGTGTGAAAGACATGGTCAATGGCAAACTGAATCTCATGAAATATAATTTTTGGATGAAAACTAACACAAGTAAACTGTGTTTGCGCTCTTAAGAACTAAATCAGACAAGCAGGTTCCTCCTAAACAGACTATTATTACATAAGCCTTTTAATAGTGTTTAGTCCACCAGAACAAATTATATCCAAAAAAATGAAATACAACATTTTTCAAAGCTACTTTTCACTGCACTAATGTGACTAGAGAAATGATTTTCCAGGTGTCCTGATATTTACTATCAACAGCACTTGAACATTTCACTGGTTGTATCCCTTCGCTTGTCTGTGTTACTGGTCAGTCTGTGTGTTTGCATAGCAACATGCAATGCTGCATCCAGCTATGGCTTTTTGGAAACTATTTTCACGGACAGATAAACAAACTAAATATTTAGCCATTTTGTGAATGAATTATCAGCTGGGGTGATATTCTCTACAACACGATTCTAGCTTGTGCAGAATTGCTTGAACAAATTAATGCTGCATCATAAACTTTATATGTTTTTACATTTTTTATTCGAGAAATCATTTGTTGTGTGGCCTGAATGAATATGATCATTAGAAAAGAATTGCAAAATTATCTGTTCTGACTAAAAAAGAACATCACGACGAGAAATGATTTTGCCATC
>JAAGKR010010033.1:0-24282 GCA_011419295.1 Clarias macrocephalus
CTTTTTCATCATTCCCTGTTTCACTAAGACACCTCCATTATGCATTCAGTTCACAATACTCAAGATGATCCAATTCCCGGATTTCCAGATTGAACCACTTGGTGCCTTAGAAATTCACATCCAGCCCTGACGTCCCATATCCTATCCCTGGATTAATCCAACCATATCCAGACATATCCAACTTGTGAGAGTGAACTGCAAGTCAGAGAAGTCAGTAACGTTTGTAGGAAAATCATTTATAAATAGAATTGTGGTATTTAGCACAACTAAATACCATTAACACTAATAAAACAGCATATCTAGGTTTAGGGTTGAACCTTTTATGTTCTGTATATACTGTATATATCTAGTAACTCAAATTCTAAGCTAAATAATAACTTTTGTATATTAGGAATATATAAATATTATAATTATATTATAGTTCTTTATAGTTACATTCTAAGCTAAAGAAGAAAAACTTAAAAAGTATTGTTACAAAGTTGAAACAGTTCAAAAGTTTTGAAATATACTACATGTAGTACTGAACAGTACCAGACAGGCCTATTACTAAAAATGGACTTATATTGCAGATAATTGTTTTAATTGTAACATAACAAATGTCACCTGCACTGCTTATATAACTAATAATCTCCCTTTAATCTCCCATTGAAAATCTTTTATTTTTCTCTTTCTGCATTGGACAATAATTCTATTCCACTGCCATAAAGGTCACCATAATGTTAATAGACTTAAATATACTGGTACTTGCCTTTCGGCCAGGTGGACTCCTGCATGCTGTCCTCTCCTCAGCAAGACTGTAAACCTCTTAACTGTGATGCAACTTAACCCGTGGTAAAGCTGGGGAGAGAGAGAGAGAGAGAGAGAGAGAGAGAGAGAGAGAGAGAGAGAGAGAGAGAGACTCTTCCTGAAAGCCGCCTCCTCCTGTCCTAGGATTGGCCTGTCTTGTTAACAGTCAGTCAGCCAATCACAGCACAGGGAGACTAGAAAT
This sequence comes from Clarias macrocephalus, assembly GCA_011419295.1. Taxonomy (NCBI): domain Eukaryota; kingdom Metazoa; phylum Chordata; class Actinopteri; order Siluriformes; family Clariidae; genus Clarias; species Clarias macrocephalus. The sequence continues at coordinate 989 of JAAGKR010010033.1, forward strand.
TCATCACTGCAAGGGAAAAGGCCCTGGAGCCAAAAACAACCCTGGGACAAAGTCAGCGGACTTGAAGTGCTTGTACACAGTTTAAACTGCTGTCTCCGGTGCAAATCAAGCACCATGGCAGGGCGTCTCTTTTTGAGTGATTAACTGCAGCAGTGACCAAGCTCATGCTTGTTTTTTCCCGTTTTTAGCGTGTTCTTAAAAAGGCTCATCTGATGTATAGTTAGGTCCAGTGTACAGCTAGTGAGCAGGAGTAACACATGGCTAAAAGCATGGTCAGGATATGATAGGAATATCTTAATAATTAGACTTAAACTCAACATTAAACTCAGGATATCAATAAGTTTATATCTTTTATTTATACATTTTTCTACTGTTTTCTACCTGACTGACCCACATAACCTGAATACATTATTTAATATAAATTAATTATAAACCCACTTCATATTTTCACATAATGTCTTTTGACTTTGTACTTGTCTTTTGTACAGTACCAGTCAAACGCTTGGACACAAGTCCGGATTTATTTTTCTCTACATTCTAAAACAATACTGGAGATCTTTAAACTAGGAAATAACACACATACAGTATACTACAACAGTCAGTTGTTATTTTAAGACACAAAGGTCAGTTGTTCTCATCACAGGAAGACCATCCCAGGAAACAAGATCAAAACGTACTGTACTTCTGCTGAAGAAGAGAAGAGTACAGAGTTACCAGCCTCAGAAATCACCACTCAACAGCACCTCAGATTAGAGCCGTTGATTTAGAGCCATGAAGGCCTTACAGAGCATAAGTAGGAGACACGTCTCAATATCAACTGTTCAAAGAAGTTTGTTGTATTTTTTGGATGCCTTCAGCATTGTTTTACAGAGTAGAACAAAATACAAATCAGGAAAGACCACTGAATCAGAAAGTGTGTCCAAAGTTTCGATTGGTAGTGTATGTGTTCAAGATATGTTCAAAATGTACTGTATATTAACCCTGTTTTTCACAGATTTAGATATGAATGCTGCAAAAGAGAAATTCTCATGCAAATTGCAGCTGGATTTTTTTTTTCATAAAGACGCACTGTCGCCTAGCACCTCCATGGTCCGGGTTCGTTTCCCGGCCAGGTTCGATTCACGTCTCTGTATGTATGGAGTTTGCATGTTCTCCCCGTGCTTGGTGGGTTTCCTCCGGGTACTCCGGTTTCCTCCCACAGTCCAAAGACATGTAGGTTAGGTTAATTGGCGTTCCCAAATTGGCCGTAGTGTGTGATTGAGTGTGTGAGAGTGTGTATGTGTGTATGTGCCCTGCGATGGATTGGCACCCTGTCCATGGTGTACCCCTCCTTGTGCCCCAAGTCTCCTGGGATAGGCTCCAGGCCCCCCTGTGACCCTGAATACAGGATTAAGCGGTATAGATGATGAGTGAGTGAGACTGATTGGGATGTTTTCACACTACAAATACACTACAAATGTTGAAGGTTATGGAGCTTGCTAAGGTTCTCAAGAACACTCACTCAACTATTGTCTTTATCCTGTATACAGGATACACAGGCTGGAGCCTATCCCAGGAGACTTAGGGCACAAAGTGAGGTACACCTTGGATGGCCAGTTAGCCTAATCTATATGTCTTTGGACTGTGGGAGGAAATTAGTTTACCCAGAGGAAACTCACCAAGCATAGAGAGAACATGCAAACTCCAGGCACACAGACCCAAGGTGGGAAGCAAACCCTCAACCCTGGAGGTGCAAGCTTACAATGCCAAAGCACTGTGCAACCCTCTTAAGAACAGTATTAAACAAAATGTACAGAAAATGGTTATTTCAAGTTACTGCTACTAAAGGTGGATCTCCAAGCTATTTAATCATGGGGGGTATTTAGTATTGCCCAGATACTTTTACTTTTGAACATAACTGTACATAAGAAGACAGTATATTCAGTTAGTAGAGATATAAATTTTGATGAAAGCATTTAAATTGATCTTCTTGCAGTAAGTAGGGACGATATCGTTTACTTTAATGTCATTATGAATGCATTTTGTGAAAAAAAAAATGTAAATGTAAAAGACAAAAATCCTGTATAAATTCATACCCAACAGAAAAAAATTCCCAGTATAAAACAGCATTAATTCCAGCATATGAGTAAATCCCACTGAGGATGTCCACTTCCTGCTCTGGGAGAATGTGTAGGTCAGAGTTTCGAGTCAAGACATCTAGCGTGGGTTCTGACATGACGCAGTGAGTCTATGCGCTGTACAAGACCCTCATTCACTGTTCAGCCAACACCCCTCTCTGTAGAATGTCATCATGCTGTAAATCCATCAAGAAGATCATTGTAGATTCGCCTGCATGAATGTGCATTGATCACGGAATACACAATCGGCAAAACTACAGTATGCATGATAACTGACTGTGAGTCACACAATGAGAGTGACCTCAGCAGGAGGAATCGCAGGAATTCGAGTGATGCGGCCATGTGGTTTGCAATAAACCCCAGCTTCAGCTTTTGCAGAGCTCCTCACATGCATCTTACTGGGAGGATGACACCCTGAACAGATGTGGAAAAGAAAAGCTTTTTTGGGTGTCACTATTTACATTGACTGTGTTCCCATGCAGTCGTGGCTCTACTGTAATGTATCATCCAATGTAGCTATTCACATGTTTAAAAAGAGAGGGATTTCATAATTACAGCATTGTACTGGGGACAATATGCATTTACATACAGTACATTTTTACCAATACTGCGGTTTTAGAGCACAGCACGGGAAAAATCTATTCATTTTGCTTTAACTGCATGTAAGAATATGTACATAGTAATCCATTTATCTTGAAACTAACTAAACTAACAGCTGGTTAGGATTGTCCCTATTCTTCAACTAAAAAAGGATTTGGGGATGGAAGTGGAGAGTTTGGGTCTCTTCAGCCTTTGTAGGAAGTGGAGTGGCCACTGGGCTTTCTTGGCTAGGTGCGTGTTATTGACGGGCTTGGCTGGGTGCGAAACCCTCAGTCATGAGCTTTTGTGTCTCTCCATAGTTGTTCAGAGTAGTCTGCGTATGTCAAAGATTATTGTGAGCTGGTTTCTGTTCACACATCATTGTTGCCGATCACGCCCACAACTGTAATGTCATCAGAAGCTCAGGGTGTTGGTGCTGGAGGTGGTGTTGCCGAGATCGAGGTGTCCAAACCCAGCAGACTCAGATTTGTTACTGGTTTCTGTAGCATGATTGTGGGCATCACAGTGGCCTAGTGGTTAGCACTGTCGCCTTGCAAATCCAAGGTCTGTGGGCGTGGAGTTTGCCTGTTCTTCCCATGCTCGGTGGGTTTCCTCCAATCCGGTTTCTTCCCACTTGTCCAAAGACATGCAGATTAGACTAACTGGTGTCATCAAGTATCCTAGGATAGGCTCCAGAGCCTGTATACAGGATAAAACGGTATCTTTGGGTGAGTCAGATGCGTGGATTGATTGTGTTGCATACTGAACTGAAATCTAAACAGCATCCTGAAATAATTGTCATTTTTGTCCAGTAAGATAAATGGCAGCACCTAGATCATAGTCCATGGAGTGTTTGAAACGGTAGGGGTCCGGTGTGGTAGGTAGACTCTTCTCTATGTGTTTTATGACTAGACACTTGAAACACTTCATAAGGATAGGTATGAGGCTCAACGGTCTGGTTGTCATCCAGGCAGGACTGGTTGTCAAGTGGACAGGGACAAATGTTTAAACGACGACTTAAGACGTATCCGTTTTTTCATTACTTAGGCTAATCCCCCTCCCCCACACCAAAAAAGAAAAAACCTTCTCAACAGTGGTTGACTGATGGCACTTAGTTAGTAACCTAGTAACCCAGTGTAAGTGTCTATCCAGTGACGGAACCTTCAAAGCACTTTTGTGAGTCGCTCTGGATAAGAACGTCTGCCGAATGCCTAAATGTTGAAAACGTCTGTGAGGAAATCTGTGAGCTAATCATCTCAGCCAGGCATGTTGATAGGTGGCTTTCTGTAAGATAACTCTGAAAAGAGTCTTCCTGACATATATTGAACAGACGGACAAAGAAATTGGTTGGCGGGACTTGGGGTAGTCTTCATTACTGGTGTGTTGTGCCATGCGTAACAATTTTTCAGTGCACCTGGGAGCGGTGAGGTGTTGCCATTACGCACAAGTGGTATGGCTTTGTAGTCTGTGATGGCCATGCCATGAGACTACACCTTGGTGTTTAGGAAGTGAAATATGGATGCTTTTCGTATAGTTGCACTTTGCCACTAGAATAACCCAGGACTGATTGCCCCTTACTTGTTCGTCAGAGCCGACGGCATTTTCCACAGCAAGCACATTTCAGCAGTCATCCACGGTTTCTACTTTGCATGCGTGGTGATGGTCATGGAGGAAGTCACATGCTGATGTAGACAATGTACTGTATTTCTCCCTGTCGGTGATGTTTTGTAGGATGTAGCAGCTGCTCGAAGTTAATAAGCCAAAAAAATTTTGCTTGCCCAGTTATTAAATAGTCAAAGGTGTCTTCATTCAAGAACAATTACAAAATGCTGACCATGGAAACTACTACCAGAAACTTTACAAAGAAATGTTCTTCTTACAAAAACTTTGAACAGACGCGTAGTCATTTATTTTGTAGACCATCCAACATGTGTAAGTCATTTCTATGGAAGTACTTCATGAGGATAGTTATGAGCTCTGAGTTACTGTAATATACCAGGCTGGATATAAACCTGCAATTTGCCTTGCAGCAGGAATGACTGTCAGTGACCCTGTTACAGGAAATTAATTAAAAACCTAGTGCTCACAGATTTGAGGAATTCAGCAGTGCTGAATTTAAAGTGAAATGTAGTGGCATTATCCTGGAAAAGGGTCAACCCTTGACGCACACACTCGTGATCCCTAAATAGCCAGCTGTTTCAAAAGCAGTGCATTTCTGGGAATTCGTCCATATTTCATGCGAGGCTATCCTGCACATTTCCTCTCAGTGCCCCTGTTCACACTGGATATGGGTACAATACAAAACATGGACAAAAATAGAGCTAAACGATGAAGGAGAGTTAGTATTACATATTATCCTATGTACAGTTGCCCGATGGACAACAACTGTAATACTGGTTAGAAAGGAGTTCAGTGGTAGGGTGTGGGTCAAGGATCACAGCTGTGACATAATGAAAGAGGACCTGAGAAAATCCACAGCTCAGTGGACACAGAAGCAAACAACGTACATGGGCCATTTAACACGGATAACTCCCAGATGAGTGAGGATTGCACACGCATCCATTTAAAAAGACAAAACAGAAAAAAAAAGTAAGAAATACTGAAACACTGCAAAATCTAACTTTAAATTAAAACCTTTTCTGTTGCACAGCACGCATTTTACTCACCCGCAACCGTAACATTACATTACATAACTGCTATTTTGCTCTGTTTGTATCCACAAAGGGAAAAGAACAACTTGTGGAAGAGTGGAAGGGAAGGCCTGAGTTTTTAAAAAAAAAATTTATTCCACTGATGGAAGCCGCAGTTTTGTTTTTTACTCTGCTGGACCGACATCCAGTCTGTGTTTCACCGCTCGCTGCAGAACGGGGTCATCCCAGATAGAAGAAAATGTGAATGGGTTGGAATTCCTTGAAGAGAATTTTCTCAGGAAATGGGACGGCGAGGTCTGAGGAAGGGCTGGAGTCAAGATAGCATGGGAATTACAGACGGCACGGTTAACGACTTCTGGCAGGACACAAGGGTCAGCTAAGCAGGCGCTCATAAGTGCTTAAGGTTGGATTTAAGGAAGGGAGATACACCACCAGCCAAGTGCTTCGACACACTTTCTATTTCAATGTTGTTTCCTTAAGTGTTTTTATTTTCAACATTCTGGAACAATACTGGAGATTTCGAAACACAGAATTAGGTAATTAATTTAAAAACAGCAATAAGTTAGATTATGGAAGCAAAGGCACTGCAAGAAGAGTATGGTGCAAGTGCATTTACAAAACCCATCAAGCACCATGATGAAACTGGCTCGCATGAAGACCGTCCCTGGAAAGCAAGACCAAAACCTAGCTATGCTGCAGAGGATAAATTCATTTAGAGTTACCAGCCTCAGAAATCACACATTAACAACCAGCAGCTCAGATTAGAACCATTTTGACGGCTTTACAGAGCAGTAGTAGCATACACATCTCAATATTGTCTGTTCAGTGGAGGTTATTTTCCAGAGGTAGGTGGTAACAAAAAATTAGTAAATTTTTTTTTTACTTCTATGAGTAGTTTTACCGCACCATACTTTTTAATTTTACTTGAGTAGATTTGTGAAGAAGAACGATTCGTTCTTTTTGAACGAATCTTTAACGTGACTCAGAGAGTGATTCGTTCATTTTCTACTGGGCGCGCATGCGCAAATCATCGCAAAACCTCCGTAGGTCATGTACAGGAACCATAATTGAACGGTTCTCAACGAATCTTCCAAGTTCCGAGTCGTTTTGTCACGTGACACCCATAGACGCTATGCCGTGCAACAGATTCACTAGGACTAGAAGATATGATGCTGAGCTGCTCATTCTGTTTATAATAATACGTCCTTAGCTGTATTGTAATATTTTAATTACTGGAGCTGTAGCCAAAATTTGTTTATGTAAACGTGTTGGGGGTCTGTTTATTGAAAATTTAACATTTTATTTTCGGTCAAAAGAACGAAATAAACTAAACGACTCAAATAAAAGATTCGTTCATTTTGATGAACGAGATTCAAAGAACCGAGTCACTAAAATGATTCAAACTTCCCATCACTACGCTACACTCAACTCGTAACTTTTCGTACCATTTATTCGACACGTTGTGTTTGCCAGAGAAATGCAGCCGGTGAATCTACCACGTGACTGTATTTCACCAATCAGTTGTAGCAACAATAATCACATGATTCCGTTTGACCAATCAGCTGCAATAACAATAACCTCTTGGAGATCAAATGACCACACAGAAGGTGGGTCGTGGTAGACAGTGAAGCAAACATGTCACGGTTAGTTTAGCTGTTTTATTTAATGTTGCAATCTTAACATATATAATTAGAGGCTAGAAAAATCTATACTTTTCTTACTATAATTTTCTTGTTCTGCTGAACACAGTTTATGGTGAAGTGAGACTCTTGTACAGATGTTCTAATGTTATTTTCTATCTGCTGAGTCATTTGCAGTTCAACTGAATGTACAGTATATCTTACACAGGAAATAGTCTACACTGTTCAAACATACATATGTTACCTACATATTAAAAAATCCTGCTTTATATTGTGAAAAAAGGGAGATTAGGAAATTTCAGTTTTTTATTTCTTAAGTTGCTATTTTGTAAAGATCTTTAGTTTTATTCATTTATTACATTTATTTTATTATTTGGAAATGTCACAATTTGTACAGTATTTTATAATTTTTTCTGTCTGCTTACATAATTTCTAAAAAAATAAATCAGACATTATGATGAAACGGTTACTCAGCAGTCTTTTCCCCAAATACTTTTTTACTCTTACTTGAGTAATATTTTGGTTGGCTAGTTTTTTAACTTCTACGTGAGTAATATTATTTTGAATTACAGCTATTCTTACTTGAGTACATTTTTTGGCTACACTTCCCACCTTATATGCTTATTGCATTCAGCATTGTGTCCAAACTATTCACTAAATACTAAATATCCTTCAACACTGAGATAACATTACACATGAGTGTGGACAGACTCCAAAATCAGTCCTTCCAGTTTTTACTATTACATTATGCATAGTTTTACTTATAAAATTCTTTAAGAAAGGTCTCTGAATACTGCTGATACTGCTTTTTGTCCAAGATCAGCTGTTTACACCTCTTGTCAAACTCACACAGGTTTTTCTTTCTGAGCCACGCCGCAGCTGATGAAGACCATATGTGCACAAGTTCACACCGTTGTAAATATTTGGATTTTGTGAGATCACACTCCTTCATTGGGTCTCATCTTTCAATATCAGCATGCAGTGTGTCTAAACAAGCTGCATCATCTTCAAAAGCGTTTCAAAAACAGCTGGAACAGTTTTGCTTCGAGTATGTTTCCAACACCAAATTGCATTTACATGAGCCTAGGATTTACTTCCAAACATAAACATGAGAAATTTTTTTATCAATATCTCGTTAGATATAGAACACTAATAGAACATAAATCACTTAATGAATTACAGTACAATACACAGAATGCAGTTAGAATTACAGTACAGTACACAGCGCGCATTAAGTCACACGACTGAATGGCCCATTTCAACTTTAAGAAGATCAAGAATGCTATATTTACTTAAGCCTTCTCTCCATTTAATGTGGCTGTAAGTGGATTACAGGTACAAAAAACAAAAACAAAACAAAAAAAACACTCAAGTCCTATGAAGGCATGGTTCACTTATACTGAGTCTCTGGCTTACAAGTTGCACAGCTGAAGTTTAAAAAAAAAGAAAACAAAAATATGAAAATGTCCATAAGCAAAGTTATAGAACTAAATTTAGCTTAGTTCCTTATGCTGAAACATATTGCACCCTCATCAAAATCTGGTCGAGGGAGAGAAATGTTTTAAATGACTGTTTAGAATAAGTCCAATGTGTAAAACTATGCATGGGAACATTTACGTTTGTTAGTTTTACCATAATTATAGGACATGTGTGTGTGATTTACTGGTGAAATCTTGGGAAAATCAGCTTCGATGATTCATTTATTCTGAAGTCTGAGTTTTTGTAAACGAGATGATGAGTTTTCAGGTCGCTAAGTGGGAGTGTACATGAACAGAAATGGGGGAAATGAATCGTAGCCATCAGAGAGAAAGCAGGAGAGAAAACTTCCGTCTGAATAATAGCCATGGAACAAAATTACTCGATTAGTCGTACACTAGGGAATAAAACATGACACACCGTGCACCATAATAGGAAGTTAACCAACAATGGGGCGTTGTGTCAAAACACCAAAGTTGATTACTTTAGATCAGCAGCACAGTAAAGCCTTTTATTTCTCTTCCTCTGTTTCTGAAAAATGACGCGGAAATGTCAAAACATGCAGTTCCTCAAATGACCTGTAGGCTCTAAAAGTGAGTCAACCCCCATAATTAAATGTATAACTTTACAACAGGAATAAACGTTTGCAATCTGGTACCCAAAAAATAAAAAATAAAATAAAAAACTGTTTTGGTTCCCATAACTAGAATTCAAGAAAATTTTACGGAGGTAATTTTTATATATCTCATTAGTTAATATTTCATACAATCATGCATACTTTTATGCATGGCAGTAAGCAAACTCTTATCTGTCTGCTACACATCACTTTAGCTAAATGGAACCAGTGAATCTGACTTCTCATCTGTGTAGAAGTTTTTATTCATGTGACGATGTGTAGGGTATGGTAATGGAGTTCAATCAAATGGCAGATAACATTAGCACACAAGTTAACGTTAGCAAACGCAGAAATGTATATAACCTAAAGCTAAGATAGCTAGAGATAACTGAGGCAAGCGTGCTTGTTTCAACCAACAGCCTGTTCCCGTTTGTTTGTTCTGCCCATTTGCGGATTATCCGGGTGTTTAAGCGGAGTCAGCTCCTGCCAATATGGGAAAGACCAGAGCTCCTCCATTTGAGCTTTAAAACTGCTCTTCAGAAAAACCTGTGAGACATCACGGAGGGTTTGTCCAGTCTATGCTCTTGTAACACAGCAGCTGGCCAAGAGTTAAAATTTGTAATTAACTAACATCGAAGAACATCTGAGACACATGACAGTCCTTTTTATCAGTTACATTATAGCAGCCATAAGCATTCCATTTCCTTTTCATTATCTCTTTAAATTAATAATGCTTAACACAACCCAAAAAATAAATAATTACATTTTTATATCGCTTAATCATCCACTTCCAAGCCTTCATCACTTTGAACCTTGTATTTCCTTTATTAAATATTTCACAACCTTGCCTACACTGAATGATTACAAAATGTTACCTGTTGTCAAATATGGACATTTATCAATATACAAGTCCTTTGTAAGGGCAAATCCAAACAAAACACAGAAAAGTTGATTATGTTAAGTAGTCCTTATGACAAAAAAAAAATCGTGTTTCAAGATAGGTTGGAAAGAACAGAGTTCATTTTGTTGAGAGACAAAAAGCATTAGTTAAACGTTTGTGCCCATTAACTGTTGCACATCACAAGTCCATATACAATACAGGTGGGAAAATATATTTATATATATTTATGTATATAAATGTACTGTATGCAGTGTATACATAATGATTATATTTTACTGCCACATGAAAAACAAAGATTTCTCAAGTATAAAAAAATAAATTAAAACGATTTCACAAAGACTATTAACAGATGTCGGTTTCAGTATACAGTTCTGTTACTCACAAAGAGAGGTTCATAGTCCGAAGCAGAACAAAGGTGCCCAGAAACAAATATAAAAAACTGAAGAGAAAGAGAAAAACAAAAAAGAACCTAAATCTGACTGAGTGAGAACAAGGAGAGCGCTAAAACAGTTTTAAAAGAATTTTAAGCACTGATAGGTAGGTGAAAGCACTCCTGTTAAAGCATGAGTGTGGTCGTGCACATTGATCTTGCAATAAAGGGATTTTTTTTATTATAGTGCTTGATCTACTGACATTATCACACCTTGTACTCAAAGATAAGAACAAGAAATCTACATTGCTGATGAGAAGGGTCTGGCAGAAAGGACAGGCAGTTCACAATGGCATATGGGTCAACCTTCAGCTAAATCACAGCAGAGCAGCGTACTAGCTTAGGAAACCGTCTCTTCAAAAGCCCCACGTTATTCTTACGTTCTGAGGTTTTTTTTTAAAATGACTGATTTAAATAACTTTTCCGTTTGGTTTTTAAAATAGACACATTTATAGAGATTTTTTTCCTCCCCCAGCCCCCCACCCCACCGTATATCCTGGATATATTCCCGCTGAACCATATAAATTCCTGTGAATACTGAGACATGGTGTTAAAGTGGCCCATGCTGGCTTTAGCATCAGAGCTGCAGGTCCAAGATCACTGACAGAATGGTGAGGCAGTAGGGTCGAAGCCTTTGAAAACATCCTTTAAGGAGGCATTGTCCTGCTCAGTGGTGTCTGGCTGTGCTGGGCTATTGCCACCAAATGGGCTACCTGTGCCACTAGGCTTGTTAGCTTGCTTCACCATGCTGAAGAGTGTGGAGACAGGAAGGTTGTGGACTCCTGCTGGTGGTTCTGTAGCCCCGGCCGTGCCCTGAGGATTTTGAGAGGAACCTCCTGCTGTGGGAGCTCCTCCTGCACCTCCTGCGTTGGGTGAGGGCGAAGGCTTGGGCCGAGGTCTGTTATAACTGTTGTAACGGTCAGTGGTTTGCTCGCTGCTGCTTTTCTCCGGCTCAGGCTGGTCCAACGCTGATTTTCGGACAAAAAGCGGCTCTTTGGACTTTGGCTTTGCTGTAGAGACCACGCTGTCACTGACTTTTGTCTCGCTTGTTGTGGTGACCTCTGTATTCTCAGGTTTGTCTGAACTCTGTGCGCGTGGGTCATACAGACTGATGCTGTTAAGGACACTGTTGCCAGACCCTGCGGTACCCCCTGTACCCCCTCTCCCTGCTCCACCCAATGAGAACATACGTGGGTCGTAGGGCGCGATAGTGTGTGTAGGTGAGCCTGGCGCAGGAGAGCCAGAAGATGCAGAGGTTTGTGAAGTTGTAGGTTCTGAGGGCTGCTTGAGAGCGGATTTCTGTGGTTGCAGCCGAGGATCTGTGATCTTACGGGCCATGCGGGGGTCCACTGGCTTTTCAGCTGGGACAGGTGCAGGAGGAACGGCAGGTGAAGAGGTTTGAGAAGGACTGGAAGAAGAGGCATTAACAGTCTTAAGTATACGAGAGAGCAGCTCAAAGTCTGGTATGGAGGAGGAGGAGGAGGAGGAAGATTGGCCGGGCGGTTCGGCAGAGGGAGCCGATGAAGGCAGGGGCGTTGAAATAGCAGTATGGAGCTGCTGCTGTGCACGAGAGATCCGTGGATCGATGCTTGCAACAGGAGGGATACCTGGAGGCAGTGGGAGAAAGTCCTGCTTGGGGATAGGAATGGGAATTAGGTCTTCAGGACTCCAAAGGACAGCTTTAGCAAAAGAAGGCCTGGTCAGAACCAGATCTTTCTTGATGTGGCTGAACTGCTGGAGCTGGGAGCGGGGGTCACGCAGAGCCATGCCCATTAATGGATCCAATGGTATAGGAACAGGTTTGTCCCTCAGCATTCTTTCACCCTCCTCTTCCTCAGTAGCAGCAGATGTAAGGGGTGGTGGTTTATATACGAGTGGAGGCTCAGGTTTGGATGTAGCAGTCTGACGTGCAAGTCGTGGATCTGTGGGAGCTGAAGACGATGGAGGAGAGGAGAGATTAGTCTCTGAAACCTGGGCGGATTCAGCGCTTCGTGATAAGCGAGGGTCTCGGGCCAGCCTGGGGTCAGCCGGTCTGCTGGGCACTGGGGCGGGCTGAGCTTTCTGAAGCCTAGGGTCACTGGGAGCATTGTCGGGTTTCGAGGGCCCTTGGGCTTGGCTTTGCTGCCGTAAGGTTTTTAGGATTGATGTGACACTCCCACCACCATCTTCATCTTCACTAGAATACCAATTTGCTGAATCTCCTAAAAGACAAAAGGATATAGTATTCATGAAAAAACACACCATTTAGCATGTAAATGGATAAATGGTAGCATTTGTACTACATCCTAACTTGTCTTTTGCTCTGTTCCTGCATATACAATGTTCACAATTTATGAATGACCAATACTGCCATCTAGTGAAAGAACAGAGTTTGATGAGACAGTTGAAAACCACATGGTGTTTACAATCTTTACACCTCTTAGTTAGGGTCATGCAAAGAATCCTCCTTCTGAGATTTCCCAGAAATAGCTTTTCTAATTAATTCAATTCAGTTTCATTTACATAGTGCTTTTAGCAATGGTCAATGTCGCAAAGTAGCTTTAACTGAATCAGAAAAAAAAATTATAAGAATGAGTTTGAAATGTGTGAGGAAATGTGTATAAATCAAAATGATCAGCTTTGTCCCTTTCCAACATAAAAAACATACAACTGTTTACTTACAGGAAACTGACTATACATCAACTTGCTAATAAAACTGGTCCTACATAAATACCAGTACTGGTGGAAATCATACTGATTAACGACTTAAAAATTACCTTCGTTGTCTCGTTCAGGTCCTCCTTCGGCTATCCTCCTGGCCCTCTCCTCTTCTTCCTGCTGGTTCTGTTGGATCCTCATGAACAGCACACGCTGTGCTGGAGGTAAAAAGTCTGGCACTGTTATTCCGGACTGATTAGCTGAGCTTCCACTGTGTGGGCCCTCCATATTTCCAGAACTTTGATTCCCTGAGGACTGCTCGTTAAAGTTTCCACCAGATTCTATCATGTAGTCATCATCTATGTCAGGAGACAAAAAGTAACCCTCGTGTAATGAAAATGCTAAGTAGCAAACACCTAACACAACACTATAATCTCCTACTTTCCAAAATTAAAGAATCTTTTTCATATTTGGTGTTAATTTTCTGGTTTCTAGATAGAAGAAAAAAAATAGCTCACCCTCTCCACCTCCCCCTTCTTTTCCTATGCTTTGCTGCTGCTGGTAGAAATTGTCATAAAAATTGCGAGCAGAACCACCTCCGGGTGGCATCATGCCCTGGTTTGGAGGTCCTTCTCCTTGGCCAAAATTCTGCATCATTCCTGGAGGCCCTTGATTCATATTTGGTGGGCCCATGGGTGGCAGGTCATGAGGTCCATTTGGTGCCATGTGACCTGGCGGTGGGCCACCAGGGAAACGAGGTGGAGGTCCACCTGGAGGACATGGAGGTGGGCCTTGAGCTCCTGCAGCACCTGTAGCAGCAGTGCCTGGATTTGGACCTCTGAGTAAAAAAGATACATACACAGGGGTAAGCATTTTCTGCAAAAATCAATAAATAAGACTATATAGAAACCATAAGAAAGATGCACAACAACCTGACGCCTAGTTTTTGTGCTAGTTGTCCAGTGGGTTTCACGACAATCTCGAACAAGGATGGGATCTTCTTTCCCGTGTTACTCCCACAGGGAGGCGGTGCGCCGGCAGGTGGCAGAGACGAACCATGGGTTGGTGATCCCTGGAAAGATCCTCCTTCTGGGCAGGGGGGAGGTGGTCCCTTATGCCCTGGTGCTGAGTCGGTGCCTGGACATGAGGCACCATTGGAAGGTATGCTTCCATGTTGAGGTCCTGGTGCCCCAAATTCGGCAGGATTTGAGGAATCTGTTGGGCCAGGTCTTGGGGGTGTGGGTAGGAGTCCAACACCAGGTGGGGGTTTGGGGAGGGGATTGATACCTTGCTTCTTCAGCTCCTCTACCTCCTTCTCATCTTCAGCACCAGCTTCAGCATCCTCAGCCAACATCTGTAATTATATTTGTCATCACAGATTGAGAAGGGAGAATGAGAACATCCTTTTTCTTTTCTTTTTTTTCTACCAACAACAGACATGCTTACCTTATCTAGCAGTTCTTGTGTGTCTTCTGATAAAGAATCATGAGAGAACATACAGTCATCTCCGTTTACGCAGTTGCCTGTGGTGTGGAACAGCTTGCAGGGGAAGTCACGTGCTGCAAAGTTAAGGAATAGTCTGCACCAGGCTATGCATTATACTCAACTATAAAGCAGTATTAAACAACACAAAACATTTGGTTGATTAAAATACTACTAAATAACAAAAGACATTTGCAATGTAAAGGATATCATGCATGTATGGACAATTTTCAGCCCGGGCACAGAAGCCAGTGATGTAGAACTTGCAGAGTTCTTTCTTCTTGGGCAACTCAATGTCATGGCTGAAGTTACAGTGTTCCCCCTGTTAATCACATATTAAAGTATAAGAACAGTAGTAACTTGAACACATTTTGGTACTGAGATTTCGGTTTAAATGTATATATGATATTAATAATCATGAAATCTACACCATAGTACAAATCACACATTATTTAGTGTTCTTACCCAGGTACAGCGGCCTTCAATGTAGTACTTGCAAATGGCCTTGCCCTTCTTGTCCTGCCCATGCTTTTCTTGGTCATGTTTTCTCTGGCCACCAGATCCGTCCTACAGAATACACAGGTCTTTTCAGTTCCGGCTTACCCTTGATCATACACTGTAACGGTTGTTATGACGAGTGGATGATCGAGTGCATCAATTAGTAAGACACATTTCCTACTTAGGTTGAGACTAAAGCTGAGTTGTGCTTTAGATATTTTGAGTGATTCATAATTATCTGTTATTGTGGGTATAGATATTACATCATTGCCAAGACAACCTCTAATCAGCATATAGAATATTTTTGCCTTCTTTGGTATTTATAACAAATAAATTCACTACATTTATTGGGATTTCCTTTGGATGTCTACTGCAAATAATAACGCACTATGCAGCAAACAATGCTGTAACTGGTTTTGCTTGCCAGACTTGTCTGTGCCATTCAGATGGCAAAAAAAACTTTATGTTAAACTACCCTGTGTTAGAGCAGGACTAGGCACTATGAGCAGATATTATTTCTTACCCCCATGTCCATATCTCCACTGTTGTCATCATCGTGACCCATGTCTCCTCCACGACCCCTCCCTCGATTCCTACCCCTGCCACGGTTCATGCCTCTGCCCCCCTTCCCCCTTCCTCGACCTCTGCCACATTTGCCACCTAAAAAAAAAAAAACATTCAGCACACAATAGGTTTATCTTCATCTGCTAAACATTATATAACCTATTCAACAGAGGGTTGCACTGTTTAAACTTACCACGCCCTCTGTCTTTGGATTTCCTGTACTGGTTCAGTTCTTTTGAGTAATCATCGTAATCGTCATCACCCATATCGTAGTCATCTTCACCATACTGTAAAAGGTGAATGCAAATTACTGACCTATCTGTGGATCATAACACCAAAATGAAACGAAATCGATTTTAAAGCTGAAACTAACCTCCATCTCATCTCCATACATGCCGTCCACGTCGTCATTCTCGCCTCCCATTTTGCCTCGTCCTCTACCTCTCATTCCACCTCTACCTCCACGGCCCCTCATTCCTCCTCTGCCTCGACCTCTCAGGTTTTTTATTCGACCTTTAAGACCTACAAGAACAACGTTATGACAATGCTAACATTAATAACAAATGAAGATGGAGTATGTTCTTATGCTTTCTGTAAAAGTATGCATCTGTATTTTATTATGGGAGCATTAGTGTGTACCTCTGCCACGCTGGCTGCATGGTCCACCTCCACCACCTTCTTTGGCCTTACGGTACTGGTTAAGCTCCTTGGTGAAGTCATCATAATCATCATCACCCATTTCCTCATCCTCCTCACCCTCGTAGTTCTCCTCATCATACTCATCGTAGCCACCATACCCCTGTTTGTCCATTTTCATGTAGCTGCCTTTCTTTGACATAGGTCCTCCGTGTCCTGAGGGAGGTGCAGGACCGTAGCCTCCATGAGACTGGAACATGGATAACATATTGAGGTTACATTCACTCAGTCTTTAGCTTATAAACACATCTGCAGAAAATCAACCTATTGGTTCACCCTCTGATGGATGATAAATATTCTGGATGGTTATTTATTTAACAAAAGATGAAAATTTTATTACACTCACTGAGGGTGGGTACTGAGAGCCGTATTCCCGATACTTCCTTTTCTCACTGGGACTGTAGTCAGATTCATCGCTGAAGTCCGAGTGGTCATCACTGGACGACGCATGACGCTAAACCACGCAAATCAAACCGTGTCAGAATCTCAACAAACGCCGCAAAATTATCATCCGGACACACCCACCAACCCATACACTCTAACATACCTTGTGCTTGGATCTGCGTCTCTTTCTGGATCTCCGCTTTTCCTTTTCCCTCTCTCTGTCTCGATCTCTTTCTTTCTTCCTTTTCTTTTTGCGACGATGGGCCTTCTCTTCATCGGACTCGCTGCCGTGCCGCTCCTTTACACGGGCGGGCTTCTCCTCGGGCTCTTGTCCCTCAGTGCTGGGCATTTCCACATCCCCTCCGTCATCCTCCAGCTCTCCCTCTTCCAGTTCTTCATCCTCTCGTCTGTAACATTCAAACATCAAAATTGCACAATGTCCTCATAATTGAAATATAAAGTCTCCTATATATTGTCAGGTGGTTTGAACTGAAAAGTCATGAGTTTTGAAAGAGATTTTAGAGTACATATAGTTATATGGAAAAGTTATGAACTTATTGATGTTGCAAATGTAGCGGCACACAAATCTACGTTTCAGGCTATTGTGAACACTGTATTGCACAATCCTGATCACAGGTTTAAAAAGTTAACCACAGTCTCTCTCTCTCTGAACACTGACCAAACCACTAAAAGAACAACATGAAACCAAATATTTCACACACAGGTGTTGTGCAGGCCTGAAATTAACATTTCACCAAAGAGATGAGTAATCGAGTTAATGATTGAGCACAAGATTGTGGCGGGGCATTGCAAAAAGGAAGAGCTCGTCCAACTGAAAATTAAATTATGATAATTAATTTGTATAATACTCCCACACATGTAACAGATATTATGAACAACAATTTTATTAACCATGTGACAAAATAATTGTGTGTGCAACCAGTTTGTCCTCGTGTCGTTGAAAATCAAGTATTGCTAATTTTATATTAACTGTACCTCTAAAGTAAGACTTCTGACACTTTTCCTCATAATCTGAGATTAAGATAATCCTGCTTAATTTCCGACCTATATTGTAAATTGAAAAGATTAGACACATCTTTACCCCACAGGATTCTACAAACAGGAGAGACAGATCTCTTGGACAATTGGACAACATTGACTCCAAAGTGAACTCTGTGCACTCTGTCCCTATCAATCTACTACAGAAGTGAGGGCTTGGTGCACAGCAGTCACGTTATGAACTGAACTCCTATTTCACAGTCACATGACCTTTATCATTCTTCATATTAGTGTGAAAGGGAAATACTCCAAACTCAACTGTTATGCTTCTAAAGTCAAGTAGAAGATGTAGACATTAGCAAAAATATAAAAGAATCACAATTCCACCTGATCGTTTATATTAACATAATATAAGAAACTTATCATATCATTAGCACAAGTTATATGAGGACAACTGAGCTTATTCGACCATGCAGTGAGTGACAAGACAGCTGAGAAATCGGGTCACCCTCTAGCAAAAGCTATAAACAACTCATCCGGGGACTGTGAGCCATTTCTTAACTTTGCAACCAAACAGACACAATACCAAAACCAGTCACGGCAACTAAAATGATGACTTGCAGCAAATCTGGGATCTGAAACTGTTCACCTAAAACTAACAGCAATGAAAATTAATCTATACATCATTTGGACATTGACAGCTAGGAAGGGATTGATGAATTCTGTATGCGGTGTACCTTACTCAATTTGGGAAAAAAATAAATAATGAAACTTGTGTTTTAGTTCACGTTTAGGACCTTGAATGCTTTTGAGACAATGAGACATTGGGAAGGACCTCAAAAAAGTGTTTGTGCAATAATTTTCTGAAGAACAGGCTCATCTATCCTATTAGAAGTAAAAGCAATGTCCTTTTCCTGGCTTACTCATTGTTTTAATATAATTTACTGGTTTAATAATTCTCTGTTTTGATTTTAAGTACCATATCTACACACCATAATCATAAAAGACGTGTATTTTTATGACAATTTTAAGAAAAAGAAACATGCATAAAACATAAAACATTAAACCGGTACTATACTTCTATTTTAATTCACATTTAGGACCTTGAATGCTTTTGAGACTTTGTGAATTAACTAAAAAAAAAAAAAAAAAAAAAGGATTTGTGCAATAATTTTCTGAAGGACAAAATTCCTGAGAGATCCTATGAGAAGTAAAAGCAATTCCTTGTTTAACAATAATTTCCTGGTTTATTCATTACTGTTTTGTTTAACTGTAATTTACTCGTTTAATCACTGTTCCTTGGTTCCATCTGGTCTAATCAGTATTCCCTTACATGATCATTATTAATAGGTCAATCATTCCTTTTTGATCATCAGTATATTTTATAAAACGTGCGTTTCTGCAGGTTATAACAAATTTATGAAAAGGACACGTCCATAAAAGTGACTTTCAACCTTAGTTCACGTTTAGGACCTTGAATGCTTTTGAGACATTGGGAAGGACCTCGAAAAATATTTGTGCAATAAGTTTTTTAAATAAAGGCAATTTCTTTGTTGAATAACATTTATTTTGTGGCTTACTTATTAATTTTTGTTTAACTGTAATTTATTGGCTTAAACACAGTTCTTTGGTTCAACCTGGTTTTATCAATATTCCTCAATATGATAATTCTTCTTTGGGTTAGTCTTTAATTTTTTTTAATTATAAATACCATAGTTACCCACACATTTAATAAAGCGTGTGTTTTCGCAGATTATTGCGATTTTATGAAAAAGAAACATCCATAAAAGTGACTTTAAACCAATACTATACTTGTCTTTTACTTCATGTTTAGGACCTTGAATGCTTTTGAGACACTAGGTTGGAACTCAAAAAGATGTCTGTGCAATAATTTTATGAAGGACAAGCTCATCCATCCTATTAGAAGTAAAAGCAATTTCCTTGTTAAATAATAATTTCCTGGTTTACTTGTTATTGCTTTGTTTAATTTCAATTTACTGGTTCAATCTGGTTTAATCACTATTCCCTGGAATGATGATTACTCTCTGGGTTAATCATTGTGTTTTATTAATATTATTATTATTAAAGTACCATAGTTACACATTATACATTTTATAAAGTGCACGTTTTCGCAGGTTATATCGATTTTACGAAAAAGAAACATCTATAAACGTGACTTTAAACCTATACTACTTGTGTTTTACTTCACATTGAAGACCTAGAATGCTTTTGAGACCTTGGAAAGGAACTCAAAAAGGTTTTGCAAAAATTTTCTAAAGTAAAATAAATTTCCTTTTTGAATAACAACAATTTCCTAGTTTACTCCATATTGTTTAGTTTAATTGTAATCCACTGATTTAATTACTGTTCTTTGGTTCAATTTGGTTTAATCTGTATTCCCTGATTTTATTTTTTGGGTTGATAATTTTCTGTTTTAATTATCAGTATCATAGTTACACATTACACATTTTATAAAGCGCGTTTTCGCAGGTTAAAACGATTTTATGAAAACGAAATAACCATAAAAATGACTTTAAACCTATGCTATATAATGAATACGACTTTCTAGCCATAAAAGAACAGGTTTTATACTTTCCTGTTTTTTGTGCGTGTTTTTTGTATACAAACCCCCTTTTAAACCAACTCCATGCAAATGCAAAGATTGTGCGCAACGCCGAGGCTAAGTACATTCGGCTAAGTGCAGCTAGTAAGCTAGCGCACTTAGCACACTATTGGATAATGATTACATTTACATTTAATTACCTTTCTTTAAAATTCAGGGAAACCCAAAGCAGATTTCACAAACGAGTTACTTATTAGAAATGAGCGAATTTTTACCCAGTTTGCGGGTAGGGACCAAGTTAGCTAACCTAGCGCGTTAGCTCCCCTAAGTAGCTTAGATTAGCTTCCTGGATACAAGGCCTGGATATGAGATGCTAGCTGCGTTCACATAAACGGCTAATTACCTAGCTCGACTGTTTTTATGATCGCCGAGCAGTTACACACAAGGCTGCGTAAAAAAATTAAATATATATGATATATGGATCACTATGGAATATTTTAAGTCGCCGCCGTGAACTTGGTCCGTTTTTCCGCTTTACTGTGAGGAAGACTGAAATACGTGATCGATGCTCTTTGTTTAATGGCCACTTTGGTCCTTCGATGATGAAAAAGAGCGTCGAAGAAATGTCTGGATTTGTAAACGCGGTTCTGTTTCGACACAGAACATGTCCGTGAGTCGGATATATGACCTTCCAGATTTTGCGCCGTGCTAACGTTTCAAGATGGCGTTCGTTACCTCTGTACTCGTTTCCCAGAAAAAAAGTCGACTTTAATCCCTTTGAAAGGTAAAAAAAAAAAAAAAAGCAAAATAATGCCCATGCTTTTTGTACTTAAAAAGCAAAGGATAAATAAATAGTTGGAGAGAAATATGATATTACTCGACCTTTCGTCAGTGAGAAGGCTGTTGTGTTCGTGGTTGGCTGTTGGGGAGTTTGGATGGACAGTCATGCTTTCCACAGCCATTTCCTCTAACGGACTAGAGTTCAGTGCAAAAAATCGACTCAGGATTCAACTGGCTTATGCGTTACTTGACTTTGATTGATTTTAGGAAGAGTTTCAGTTCATAGCAGTTAAATTCCCATTAACAGTTTCAAAGAGTAACATGCTGAAACGTTCCTGAAGGTCTATCCGTCCTTACAGTTGCGAGGTGAAATGAAACTCAATCACTCAAAATGGCGACTCTTCTTCTCCAACGCGAAGGGGGTGGGCTTGCCGATGATGACGTTACCACGACAACGGCCGAGTTTTTACGAAGTGACTGTAGAGGGGCGGAGTTTCCCAAACTCCCAAAGTAGCATTCCCATCCCAGCTGTTTTTTAATCTGTTAGATTTTTAATGGCTTGACATAAAAATACATTTAAGTAAGTGACACTACTAAGTAAGTCGTTTTTCATTATTAAATTTATTTATTTTTTCCTCCAGCACATTAAAATACAGGGTGTCATGGTGGCCTTGCACCTCCAGGGTTGAGAGTTCGATGCCCACATTGGATCTGTGGAGTTTGCTCCTCCAGTCCAAAGACATGCAGATTAGGGTGCAGATTACGTATTGTGCCCTAAATCTTCCGGGATAGGCTCCAGGGTCCCCGCGACCCTGTACGCAATATAAGCAGTGTTGACAATAAATGAATTAACATTCATCGTCTCATCATCTTTACCGCTTTATCTTGTATACAGGATTGTTAGTGGCCAGAGCCTATCCCAGGAGGTGGGACACACACAAATTCTATGCAAACAGACCCGGGAATCGAACCCGGAGCCTGGAGATGCAAGGTGACAGTGCTAACCACTAAGTCATGATGCTGCCAAAGTTTGGCCACACTTTATTTAATTTGATTTATTTTCTACATTCTATAACAATATTGATGATATCATAAATTTGCAACAGATATGACATTAGATAATTAACTAACAACAACAGCAACAGTTAGCTGTTATTTTAAAACACAAGGGTTAGCCATTCTAGAATAATTCTTGCAAGAACAATATTGTCAAGTGCATTTGCAATCAAGCACCATGTCCATCAAGCACCATGATGAAACTGGCTCTCATGAAGACCGTCTTTACACAGCATAAGTAGCAGGCACATTTCAATATCAACTGTTTAAAGATCATTACATATTTTTGGATGCCTTCAGCATTGTATAAAAATGTGAAAATAAATAAAAATCAGGAACGACCATGGAATTAGAAGGTGTGTGCAAACTTTTGACTAGTAGCTTAATAGTATCATGATGCTGTTCATGCAGTTGGTCAAATATACAGTAGTAAAAACAAAGTACACTTTAGTGCAGCTGTACAATTTTATTAAACAGATTAAATGATATATCAATCACTGAAAGAAATATCTCACAGATTAAAAAAAGATTAAATAATAATAATAATAATAATAATAATAATAATAAATATGACCTGTTTTGGAGCCAAAATAACTGAGCTGATATGTGTAAAAGCTGATGTGTTGTATTTATTGTATTTACACTGGTCTTGTACTTCATGTAGCAAAACATCATCGTGTATGTTTAATGTTAAGATATTATATTTAATTAATTGTTTTGGTGTTATCATCAACCTATGTTCGAACGGAGTGTTTTTCGACGGTTCACGGTACCGCACACGTCATCATTACGCGCCGGTTTGAATGAGACCAAGCGGGAGTTTGGTCGCGTTGAATGAGCCGCTTTATTTACTGTATTATTGCGACATTCAAGGACAATTTCTAATTTTTGGTACATTTAAAAATGATCGATACAATCGAAAAGGACGATAATATCATCAGCGAGGAAGAAGCAGCTCAGTATGACCGGCAGATTCGGCTCTGGGGTTTGGATGCACAAAAGAGGTTTGAGCTCTGCTAGCTGAAGAGCTAGCTAAACGGCTAGCATGCTAATAAATATTATATGATATATAATGTATAATGTTATAAATAAATAACGTGCTAAAAATGTACTTCTCAGTTATTTCCTTATTAAAAGCGCCCTAATTGCACATTAAATTCGTGATATATATATATATATATATATATATATATATATATATATATATATATATAATGTGTGTGGC
>JAAGKR010010034.1:0-24280 GCA_011419295.1 Clarias macrocephalus
AGAGGGAGGGAGAGAGAGAGGGAGAGAGAGACAGAGAGAGAGAGAGAGACAGAGAGAGGGAGAGAGAGAGAGAGAGAGAGAGAGAGAGACAGAGAGAGAGAGAGAGACAGAGAGAGAGAGAGAGAGAGAGACAGAGAGAGGGAGAGAGAGAGAGAGAGAGAGGGAGAGAGAGGGAGAGAGAGAGAGAGAGAACACTGGAGTATTCCTTTAACTGAAGCTATGAGTGTAACAGAAGAGCGAGAGATCAGACGAAGCTCCTCAGCCACTTCCTGATCTCCTGAGACAGCAGGCAGGGTTTGGATGGACTTACTGTATACAGACGGCATCTCTCCCTCTCTCTCTCTCTCTCTCTCTCTCTCTCTCTCTCTCTCTCTCTCTCTCCCCCTTTACTTCACTTTACTTCTACATTGGTATGAATGTTTTTTTTTAAATCATGTTGTTGCCAAAACAAATAATCAGAGCTTGAGTGGGACAGGAGATGGACAGGGCAAGAGGTGAGACAAGGCATGAGACAGGGCATGGGGTGAGACTGGGCATGAGACAGGGCATGGGGTGAGACTGGGCATGAGACAGGGCATGGGGTGAGACTGGGCATGAGACAGGGCATGGGGTGAGACTGGGCATAAGGTAAGACCGGGTGTAGGGTGAGAGGACATGAGACAGGACATGGTGTGAGACAGGGTGTGAGGTGAGACATGGCATAGAGGGAGACAAGACATCTTGCCTTGTCCTACTCTTGTCTCACCCTACATTCTGTCTCACCCCACACTCTGTCTCACTCCATGCCCTATCACAAACTACACCCTGTCTTTTTCCCTCCATGTGTGATGGTAGTGCTGATGTCTCTCTCTCTCTCTCTCTCTCTCTCTCTCTCTCTCTCTCTTATAATTAATCTGTATATATTTGACTGTACAGGACATTTTACTTAGTTCAGCGTTTCGTGCTTTGTTTGCACTTTCCTTGATTCCTAGATTTCCTAGATTCACGTTCCTCACCAAACCATTATTATCTATATATTTTCTTTTACACGAGTTTGCCTTAGTTGCTAATATGTACAGGAGTACAGTATATTTCATTTATTTGTCCTAGCGGCTGCCCTAGACTCAGGAGCTGAGCTTTTAAATATTGAGTAAAATACACAATACACCATGGGGATGCTGTCTCTCCTGCACAGAGTCAGGTGTGTGTCAAAGAGCGGCGCTCAGGTGGAGGCGGAAAACATAAACATAAATAAACTTATCCAACCTGGAATATAAGTGAATCGATGGCAAGTTGTGATTTCTGAATCATCAAGACAAGACGCTGAATGTGAAACTTTAAATGCAAACACGTAGACAGTAATCGCATAGTGCTCACACTAGTGTGTGTGTGTGTGTGTGTGTGTGTGTGTGTGTGTGTGTGTGTGTGTGTGTGTGTGTGTGTGTGTGTGTGTGGATATCAGACACCAGGAGTTACAGGAGCAGCTGTGTATAGACAGTCAGCAGGAGAGCAGCAGGGAATATGAGCCTGGGTGAGAGACACAAAAGTTTCTCCAACATCAACTCAATCTCCCCTTCTAACACTAACAATCATGCTGTAGAGGATGTCACCGAAATCAAAGTCACAGACACTGGAGAAACCTGCTGCAGGTGTTAATGTTAATAATGAACATGGTCTTAGAAACTGCAGGAGCAGAAGGAGAAAGCATACGGTTCACAAACGTTGTGGGTGTAGGTGTAGGTATTAGTGTGGTGATGGGTGTGGGGATACAGTACAGAGCAAAAGTTTGGACACCCCTTCTCATTTAGCGAGTTTTCTTTCTTGTGTTCTTTCTTGTGTTCTTTAGCCCAAACGCGTCTCTTCTGCTTGTTGCCTGTCCTTAGCAGTGGTTTCCTAGCAGATCTTCTACCATGAAGGCCTGATTCACACAGTCTCCTCTTAACAGTCGTTCTAGAGACGTGTCTGCTGCTAGAACTCTGTGTGCCATTGACCTGCTCTCTGATCTGAGCTGCTGTTAACCTGCGATTTCTGAGGCTGGTGACTCGGATGAACTTATCCTCCGCAGCAGAGGCGACTCTCGGTCTTCCTTTCCTGGGCCGGTCCGCATGTCAGCCAGTTTCTTTGTACCGCTTGATGCTTTCTGTGACTGCACTTGGGGACACTTTCAAAGTTTTCCCAATTTTTCCGACTGACTGACCTTCATTTCTTAAAGTAATGATGCCACTCGTTTTTCTTTACTTAGCTGCTTTTTTCTTGCCATAATACAAATTCAACCTCTTTGAATGAGAAGGTGTGTCCAAACTTTTGGTCTGTACTATATGTGGGTATGGGTGTGCATGTGGGGATGGAAGAGGGTGTAGGTGTGGATGTAGGGATGGATGTGGGGATGTGTGTGGTTGTGGAGGTGGGGGTTGATGTAGGTATCCATAAGGGTGTGGGAGTGAGGATGGGCGTGGGTGTAAGTGTGGTGGTTGGTGTAGGTATGGGTATGGGTGTTATTGTTTGGATGGGTGTTTGGATGGTTGTAAATGTAGGTGAGGATGGGGTTGTGAGTCTGGGAAGTGGTCTGTGAGTTTCTTTTTTAAAATAACATAGAAATACTAAACTGATGCATTAAAAGCAACTTTAAAGATCAAAAGTCTCTATCTACCAATTCTTTGTCTCTCTCTGTCTCTTTCTCTCTTTCTCTTTGCTTGTCTCTGTCTCTCTGTTTATCTCTCAATCTCTTCACTTTTCATCATGCCACAAAGCCCATAATTTTACCCCTTAATATCTTGTCTTGTGTTTTGTACTGCACACAGGCCCCCACCAATAAGTCACCAGAGTGTTTGATTTCAAGCAGCACTCTGCTGTCCTCCATCAGAGGAGCCGTGGTGTTTAACACAACAGCATTGGTGTCTGGTGTAGTGTGTACCGCATGTGTTGAAAAAACCCTGCACAGCATTGCTTCCAAAACAACAAGGATGGGTAACCCAAGTATTAAGGTGCACTAATATCAGTGCACTTTTGCACCACTGACCAAAAGCAGCGAGTTTACTGTCTCGCAATCCCCTGCTGTTTCTCACGTACGAGACACTTAACTGATCGAGCCGCTTCACTAGGATTGGTTCCTATTTCAGAACTCAGGTGGCCTAACCAATCATAAACAATAACCGAATTCTTGTATCAAACCAATCATAGAAAGAAAGAAAAAGGGTTTTGTCAAAAAAAAAAAAAAAAAAACATCTCAATGTGTCTTCTAAGGCTAGAAGGATCCCAGTGCAGTCACTCCTTCTCTGAAACACTTAAATATTTTAATGCATCCAAAAATAAAAGCCTGGCTGCTGATCAAACTCAATCTCAGCTGAACTTTCACATCGTTATTCCTAATGCACTACAGCTTTAGCAATAATTAAGTGCAGTGGGTACTTCTGATCTAGTCTATAAAACATATGGGTGTCGATCTCTCTGTCTTTCTGCCTTTCTGTCGTTCTCTCTCTCTCTTTGTGTCTGGTATTTTTCTCTATCTCTCTGGTTGTCCTCTTCGCTCCCTCCCTGTCCGTCTGTCTCACTGTGTCTCTTTCTCCTTTCCTCTTTTTTCCTCTTTGTCTCTTTCTGTCTGTCTGCCAGTCTGCCTGTTTCCTTCTCTTTCTCTCTCCCAATCCACCTTGTTCCGTCTCATTCTGT
The DNA here is from genome assembly GCA_011419295.1 of Clarias macrocephalus. Lineage (NCBI taxonomy): Eukaryota > Metazoa > Chordata > Actinopteri > Siluriformes > Clariidae > Clarias > Clarias macrocephalus. The sequence goes on from JAAGKR010010034.1 coordinate 3,646, forward strand.
CTTTTCTCTCCCTTTTTTTTCCTCCTCTCCATTCCCTCTTACCCTCGCTTCCTCTCATTTCCTCCCCTTCTCTCCTTTGCCCTTGTCAACAATCTGCATCTGTGACTCCGTCCCTGGAGTCTCCTCAAAGCGCTCCATGTGACCTTGCTGTTTTGCTCTTATGAGCTCGCAGCCTTGATCGGCGCTTCAAAGCTTTATTGAGCGCTCGCTCGCTTTCTCTCTCTGCATGTTAGAATTCATTACACTGAGACCTGGTGAAAGTCTAACTTTCACTTCCTCCAGACATCTTTCTAATTGCATGTGAGATCGAGTTCGAGCGTTAGAGCCGGGTCCTGGAGGACATCATCAACGCTGAGTTCGGGACTAAAGGAGAAATTTCACAGTGTTTCGAAACGTCTGAATAATTTATTCAGACAGAGGCAGCAAATCCACTTTGCTTGAATGAAGAAGAAAAAAAATAGACTGGGGGATGATATAGTTCACAACTGTGATAACACAATCAGAGACTGAAGTCTTAAAAGACTCTGAAGCTGTGATTGCACAAGTATTTACTCCTGTTTCTGTGAAACGCTAATTAGTTCATGGACCATCAAAAGGCATAATTACAATGAATGGAGCGCAATTTAGGTGTCACATGATCTCAATATTTCGTACACCTGCACCCTTGGACTTTTATCTCCATGATTAATGCACTCATGCGTTGCTAACTTGCTAACAATTCCGCCTTCTGTGTGATGACTGATTACAATAATTCGGCTCTTGTCTGTGACTGGGTCGGCCGTCAAAAAAGCTCTGAAAAAGGAGCTGCCCCCATTTTCTTATATTAAATTGATGCATTTAATAAAACACACACAGACTGCAAAGTGGCTAAAAAAACAAATTAAAAAAAATTGTTTATGTAACAACATTAGCAGCAACCTCATTTCCCCGCTCATCTGTTTAGCATCACCAGCATACTATGCACCAGCCTGATCATCTGTCATCATCTGTAACTGTTTCTCACTGAGAAGGTTCAAGGTTCATGCCTTAAGTTAGATGTTTTTATGCTTGAATGATTCAGAGGGCACTGTGTGGCTTAACAAACAAAAAGCATTCATCTGAAACGGCATCTGGGACTGGATTGAAAATAAGAGACAAAAAAAAGTCCTTCTGGAAGCCTAGAGAACTGTTCCTCAAGACTCCATTAAAAATACAAGAAAGTCTGGCTCTTTGGAAGCAAAATATGAAGAAATGGTGTGTCAGTGTGGGAGGTGTCTCTAAGACTCTTGCTGTTGGGTTTTTTTTTTTTTTTACTATTAATAAGATTCCAATTTTTATTACATATGCATAAAAAATGAAAATATGACCCGAAGTTTTTAATTTTTTATTTTCCAAACCTGTGGTGTAGAAACTGTTAATAAGAAACATTACAAAAACTTGGAAAAATGCATCAGATATTCTTTTTTTGTATTAAATAATACAATACATGTATGTGTTTTTATTGTTTACAGGTTATTTCTTTTAATTCTTTTAATATGTATTTTTATGTAAAAACATAATTAAAATTATCTGATCATTGTGTCTCTCTGTATTTGGCAAAGCCAACCTCAGATAAATAAAAACATTAAACTTTTTCCCCTGTGCCATTATTATTATTATTTTTTATTATTTTTTTTTTTAATGAAGCCAAAACCCAAACATGCTAAGTACAACATGGTTAAATAGCTTGTAGTAATGATTTCCTGTTTTTTATCAGTCTCTCACATCACTGTGGACAAATTTTGGTCCGTTGTTTTTCAGCACGTTGCTTTAGTTCATTGTTTCGTATGAACAGGAATGCCACAGGGTTTGAGCGATGCTCCATCAGATCATGCTAGATTTGCAAACATGCAAACAGTATTACAGCAGCTGATGTAGTTCTAAAAATTTAGCACAAAAAAAAAAGGGTAATTGAGTCTGTAGAAAACGATGTTACAGTTTGGCTAATCATGCGGACTACGCACAGTGACGCGATAGAAGGCCGTTGCATAATGTCTTCCAGTGAACCATCATCTCATTCTGGTGTTCCTGAGAGATTGTCCATGATGAAGCTCTTCCCGCAGTCCTCCTCAATCCTGTTTTTTTTTTTTTTTTTTTTTGCAGAAGCTGCACAGATGTACTGTGCTGTGTGCTCTTCGTCATCGTCATCCTCGGCTACGTCGCGCTGGGCGCTGTGGGTGAGTTGCTGCTTTTGTCTGCTTGATAAGACACACTAGCAGAGACGGGCAAAGTACACAAATGCTGTACTTATAAAGTTAAAGTAGAGAGCTACTAGGGCAAGAAGTGTACTTGAGGAAAAGTCCAGAAGTAGCGAAAGCTTACAGTATCCTCCATAATAAAAATCTCTCTCTCTCTCTCTCTCTCTCTCTTCTTCCCAACTGTTAATGTTCTGTTTTTGTCTCTGTTTTATTTGCTGTACTTTTAAGCAGAGTAAAAATTTAAAAAAGTATCCTCTAATAAAACTATGCAAGTACAGATTCTTGAAATATGTATTTACGTGTAGTAACAAATTACGTGTACTCAGTTATATATAGTTCCAGGGTATGTCCCCACAATGTTGCATTTGAAAACAATACAGTTGCGCTTGACAAAGTCAAATGAAGATGTACGAATGTGTGGACACAAAGTTTGGGTGACTGTTGTGAGCTTTTAGCTACATTCGCCTCGAAATTCTGATGCAAACTTGACTTGAAACAAACTAAAGTTTCACAGCAGAACACAATAAAAGCCATTTTCAGACTTTTATTCTACTAGTAAAAAAAAAAAAAACTAGTTGTAGTCTCCTACTCAGACTCTCTGAAACACGGTTGACTATAGCAAAACTGAAAGAAAAAAAAAAGAACTTGAAAACCACCTGATTTTCAAGCAATACTCGACGTGTTGTGATGAACCAATCAATTATCCTTCTTTCGGAAACCTGTGACCAAGCGACATAGTACTATTGGTGGTCTTTTCACTCAATGTTCATTAACTTTTGGATGAAACTCATTTCAACTTATCACAGTTATCAACAGACATTACAGATAAAATGTACTATACACTTTGCTTACTATCCTGGATCCAAAACTCCTTCGTGCCCTCAATCAACAATGGATCATCAACACCGGGATGCATATAGATGACCAAACATTCTGTCGCAAAAACATACTTAAAAATTCACAGCCCTTGTCGGCAAGCTTAGGATCACCATGGGTCACGCCGACACACCCTGGGAAGCCACGATCTTGGCATACAACCACCCACGGCTCATCTTTGTGTTTGCAGCAAAGGAACTGAGCATAACTCCCAGCTTGTAACGTTTTACCTTGGATTCTGTGATTAAAGATACAGTAGATCAGTGCAAATTAGTGTGGAGTTTGAGCTTTGGGTATCAAGATAAAAGAGAACTGAAATAATGAGAGCGAGTGGGCGAGAGTGTGTGTCTGAATGAATATCAATATTTTATATTGTTCAACCCCATAAGGATGTTAGAGTGAGTAATTCTACCACTACCTCCATTTATCTACTGATTTTATAAGGTTTGAGGTCAGTGGCTGAACAGGTCCAGTCAGGGCACTGATTTTTTTTTTTTATCTAGTTTTCTATTTTTATTTTTTATCAACCAATGAAAAATGGCACAGAGGGTAATGCTGCTGCCTCACAAGGGCATGGTCCCGGGTTTTATCAGGTGTTCTTGTGCATTTGGCCGAGACCACAAATGGAAGGAGAGGACTGGAGAAGACAGGACAGGAGTCTATTCTTGTCAGTACACAACGACAGGATTCATTGGAAATGCTGATGAAGATCTTAACTTTACCTCCAAGCTAATGAAGCTTCAGCCCACTCTGTGCACCTTGTCTTCGTCTCAGGATCGCCAGGACGTCTTTGTGTTTATCCTTTGACTGACGAAAACAAGGGACAAATTTCCACTATTTCAAAGTCACATCATCATTTATGTCATCCAGTCAAGCTGCCTATGAGTGAGCCTCCGATTTGAAATCTTATCAGCATCACGGTTCAAGCGAACCGAGATGAAATTCCATGCCAAGACGAAGGTTAATACACGGGGTGAGGGGGAAAACTGCCTGCGAAAGATGTGAAATCATCTCCGTGACACGGCTTTTTAACGAAAGCCATTATGTCCCCGTGTCATTGAGCACAGCCGCGCTTTCACCTGCAGCCTTTTTAGTCCCCTTCAAAGTCAAGTGCACTTGTGAATCTGAAACAGGGAGTCATACAGCGTTTTTGTGACTATGAGCCCTGGAGCTGTAGCGCTGATTTTAAAAGAATAACATCATGTCTCTTTTCGAAACAGCCTTTTTTTCCCCTTCGTTCATTCATTCTTAGCCAAAAGCAGTTAATGCATGGATATAAAAAAAAAAAAAGACAAAATTAAATGATGGAACAAAGAATATAAATGTGCCGTTCCAGCAGCCAAGAATGATGTCACCATTCTGTAGACACTCACACACACACACACACACACACACACACACACACACACACGCGCATGTTCATACAGTTGCACACCACTTTAATCCTTTTAAAACGATGAACTCAGGAATGACATCATCTTCCAGACGCCGTGTCTCGTGCCCACATCAGTGATGCTGATTGAACTGAAAGAAAGAAAACAGCCTCGATTGCGATTATCACAGAGTCGCTTGTTATAAATATAATTACACTTCATTTGCATAGAGCGTTTATTTCATTAAGATCTGAGCCATTACAGAGGAAAGATGTCAATGATGTAAATGATGTCTACTATGAAGAGGATGGGCTTTCCCGCATTCATGAATTCAGACATTTTAGCCATTTTTAGCCATTTTTAAAGGTTAAGTCACATGTTGCCTTTTTTTTTTTTTGTTGGCAAAAATAAATGAGCTGATATTGAGGTAGAAAATTTATAAGACACTGTCCATTCGAGCCAAACCGGGACTTTATTGTGCAAAATAACAGAACACAGTTCTGACCCCCCCCCCTTTTCATTTCTCTATATAATCAGCTCCCAGCCGAGTTCCTTTAATATGCAAGAGGTGTTGGAGAATGTTTGTGAGTACAGTTCCCACAGACAGATGCGTCAAACGCTTGGAGTGGTTTGAGGGGGGGGGGGGGGGGCTGTCAGTCTAGTGTAGAGGCTGAACACATACAGTAATCACTCAGTAACAGTTCACAACATTCAAGAATTGTTTACAATAGCACAACGAATTGTGTTGAATTTCAATTCTTGGTGGCCTGGTCACTCGGCACACAAGCCTTAAATCACCTTTACATTGGTTGTTCATTAGCTACGGAATATCTGATACAAACCGGCCAAATTCATACCAAACCACTGCCTACGATTTACCCACAAAGTCCCTCTTTTAACAGCCACCTGGATACCTGCGACCACACAAGCGATGAACCTGCATCACACTTCAGTAATAAACCCCACCATATCCAGTGTATTGTAGTGTCTGTTAGAGCGTACAGTACTATTTGGCAGTTTATCGTGCAGGTTCAGGTTCGGCTGTGGATTCGGTACCTACTGTACAAGAGTTGGGGCTCGTTTGTATGTAGCGACTTAACGCAGTTACTAATCAATTAGGTGTGGGTGTAGAAGAAAACTCAATAGTTCCTCCATTGTGAATTGATTTTGTGTGTGTGTGTGTGTGTGTGTGTGTGTGTGTGTGTGTGTGTGTGTGTGTGTGTGTGTTTTATTCTGTTACAGTCTCACTTTCCGTCCTGCCTCACAGCGAGTTCATTCCTCCCTCATACATTTTAATATGAGGGATTTAAAGCTTAGTGTATATCAAGAGATGAAACCGAAGACCTGAGCTCTATATGTGTGTGTGTGTGTGTGTGTGTGTGTGTGTGTGTGTGTGTGTGTGTGTGTGTGTGTGTGTGTTTGTTTCTCTAGCTTGGATACATGGAGATCCGAGGAAAGTGATCCATCCCACTGACAGCTCAGGAGATTTCTGTGGACAGAAAGGCACGGAGAATGCGTGAGTACCGGCGACTCCTTCAGCCAATCAGAAAATAAACTGATTGACCGTGGAAAAGTCGACCAGTTCCGTACGTCTGAGTAAGAATACAAGCGCGAGGATACGAATGATATGTGCTGTTATAAGATGACAGCCGAAATAATTTTAGGCTACAAAAGATTTATCTTCACTTACAGTTTTTATGACACCTTTAATCCGTTTATAGTTACAGGTGACGTCATGGAACGTCTATGAAGGAAGTGAATTCCTGTTTCTTATGTTCACGAGACAAAAAACACAGTTCGCCATTTTAGCTAAAAACCTACTGATACAAAGTGCCGACACTGGAGACTCCTTCCATAAAGATCAATAAACATCTCCCTACAGAATGGTTGTTATGTACGTTGCTTTTTCTTAAAATAAAACTTTGGGTTTCAGGTTGAATACAAATTCAAGTTGTTACTATAGAAACCATCGATATTTTGCATCTAGGGTTAGGGCTAGAGTCAGACGGGGCAGGGGAGTCGTGTGTAGGATGCGGGAGCGAATCCGGGACGCAGCTCGTTGATTTAGTTGGAGTTCTTTTGTTTGGTGTTGAGGTGCGAGCCCAGGATGTGAGCTCGGTGTGAATAAGAAGCAGCTCGTTGGTGGAGCTGGGGAACAGCGATAAGACTGTTTGTCATGCGCGGTCATGGAGCGGGAGGTGTGTTTACTGCACTGGAGTTTATAATTGGAGGGTGTGTTATGCTCTGGGAATTAAAGGCGAGGAAGTTAGAAGACTGTTATTCTGTCTATGTTAAATAAAGCAGATAAACCAACATGTCTTATGTGCCTGCTATAGACACACAGCACAATCAAATTCTAAATGAGGCTACGAATTATTATTTTTGACTGGTAATGAAAAGGAATTAAATAAGTTTGACTCCAGGAAATGGAAAGAAAGATTTGGAGTTTAATGGGTATGAAACAATGTCAGTGTAGAAAAAAAAAATGAACAGAATGAAGCACAAAATGACCCACTCACTCAATCACTTGTTGTCTATACCATTTTTTTTCAAGGGGGGCCTGGAGCCTATCAGAAGAGACTTAGGGCACGTGGCAGGGTAAACCCTGAACACAAATACATACACACACACACACACACACACACACACACACAGCCTATGTCCAATTTGGGAACGCCAGTTAGCTTAATCTGTATGTCTTTAGACTGTGGGAGGAAACCGGAGTACACAAACACAGAACCAAGGTGGGAATCGAACCAGAACCTCGCAACAGTGCTAACCACTACACCACCAAGACCTCACACACAATTACATTACAAAACCAGGAATAAACTTAACTGAGACCAAAAACACTTTAAGAAAGCAATGGCAAGTACAGTAATTAAGGGTAGAAATCATAGACTGTTCAAAAAGAGCTGGACAAACCCTCTGTAACGTGAAGATCGGTTTTGACGCTCACTGTGGGGGCTCTGGTCGTCGCCATCTGCCTAAACCCTGGGTAATTCTTAAATGTTCACATGGGTGGAACGAACAGAGCCTGGCTGTTCCAGCCAACTACCTAACTCAGTTACCACCCACAAGCTAGTCCGCTTAGCTTTAGCTTAACTAAAATGGTACGGTGGCTAATGTTAATTTATATGCTAATTCATTTGATAAAACTCATCCATATCCTACACAGTGTGACATGTTAACTCCTACAGTTCTTATTGTAAGTTAAACTACAACAAGCTGGTTAGTTGAAGATATGCAGAGCAAACAGCTAGCTGTCAAATCAGCTCAAATCAGCCACACCCATTTTCGTTAGTCTTTCCCCCTTAGGCTGCTCCTGTCGAGGGGTCGCCATAGAGGACCATCAGATTCGCACACAACTTGGAACAGGTTTCACGCTGGATGCCCGGATGCCCTGACGCAACCCTCTCATTTTATCCGGGCTTGGGACTGGTGATAAATCCATGGGGGATTTGGGCCACGCCCCTAATAATGCATTGTTTTATGGTTTAATATAGTATTAACTGATGTGTTACATAAAAACTGACCTCCTGTAAAAATAAATAAATAAATTGACCTGAACAGTTGTAATGATTGAAGAATCTATCTATTTAGACTAAAACCATTTTTGTACCAGGCTGTAAATATATTTATTTCTGTTGTAAAGTTGGGCATTTTAACGAGGGTCTATGAGGCTTGACTCAATTTTGGAGCCAGAACTGGATCAGAATCGGAGGTTGCTCCTTGTTAGAACTAAAATAAGGTAATAGAGTAATTAGCAAATACAGAGAACAGGAAATGAGACGATAGAAGAAGTAGGTGCGATCTAGTGGTTTGTTGGGAATTGTCCACGTGCATGTGACAGCAATATAGTGAGTAGAATTAGAATCATTATAGTAGGATTAGTCTCCATCACATGGAATGAATAGAATAGAATATCTTGTATTGTCATTGAAACATGTGGTGTGTCCAACGAAATTAGGTGCCCTACACATTGTATATACAGTATAGATACAGTTACGCATATTGCTATTGCACAAATAAATAAATAAATATATAAATAAAGAACAATATATGGGAAGCAAATGGGAATAAATACAATGTCACATTGGCTTCCACGGTCCCTATTAGGGTAACCGTGCCACCATATTACTTCCTTTCCAGACATTGCGTAATTATTGATACTAATAAACTGTAGAAACTGGAACTGTAAAGTGGGAAGCAATACACTATTATTATTTATACAGTTTATAATAGTAACATCCTCGTCATTTTGAAGCAGTGATTTCACTTTCCACACACAAAAGACAGACTGTGTGTGAATACTACATGACTCTACTGACACCAACTGGCCAATTGCAGTCAATGCAAAGGGGAAAAAAACACTAAATAGCAATAAAACTAGTGATTAATCAAACCAATAGGGACAAGCAGAAAGATGAGCAGAAACAGTAAAACTGAAGAAAAATGGATAAAACAAGTAACATACAGCTACAAGAACTACATGTTTAAAATAAATAAGATATAAGTATTCTCAGTCAGAGATGAAAGATACGATAGATAGATAGATAGATAGATAGATAGATAGATAGATAGATAGATAGATAGATAGATAGATAGATAGACATGTTCTATAAAAAGATGTTTGTATAATAGTTACAGAAGGAGTTTCCAGTGTTAGAGGTTTTAAAAGTCAGCTTTTCTGACATCTTCAGGACAGACAAGTTTACACATAGCGGCTTCTCCTTTTTCCTTTTTTGGCCTTTTTGACTTAAAGAAATAAAAATAAAGAGATGCTGGTAATGTTAACTGGAGGTATGAATAGATTAAATGTATGAGATATTTTTCTTTAATAAATTAAACATAAATTGGCGGCGACACGTGGTGTAGTGGTTAATACAGTGGCCTCACACCTTCATGGTCAAGGGGTCGATTCCCATCTCTGGGTCTGTGTGTGTGTGGAGTTTCTCTCCGTGCTTGGTAGGTTTTCTCCTGGTACTCCAGTTTAGGAGAAAGGATTAGGCTAATTGATGTTCCCAAATTGCCCGTGGTGTGTGTCTGTGTGCCCTGAGGTGGATTGGTGCCCTGTCCAGGATGTACCCTGCCTCGTGCCCAAAGTCTCCTGGGATAGGCTCCAGACCCCTGTGATCCTGTATACAGGATAAATCAGTATAGAAAATTAAGATAAATTTTGGCAAGTCAAAAAATTAAGCTCTGTTATTTGGATACAACATGAGTTTTTTCAGTGTTTTAGCCATTGTTCTGTAGCTCGTTTTTCTCTCTGCAGTAAGAAACCCATCCTGTTCTACTTCAACATCCTGAAATGTGCGAATCCTGCTGTCCTGATAAACCTGCAGTGTCCTACAACCCAGGTCCTCACACTCCAACATTCACTCCACTCTACGATCTTTACTCACAGCACCACGTTCACGTTTATCTCATGTCTACATTTACAGATGTGTGTATCGACTTGCCCAGACCGCTTTGCCACCTACACCGAGGTGCAGCTCAAACACCCCTTTAACAGGAGCTACTGGGAATATTACAGGCAGTTCTGCAGGCCGGGATTCAACAATCCTAAGAAGGTGATTATTCAGACACACGAGCTGAACATGCCTTTCATCGATCTTCATCCCGAGAGCAAGCGAGGTCGTGTTGATGGGGTTATCAGTCAATAATGAGCTCCAGCTGCTGAATAACCAAAACTGCAAATGTCTTCTGTAATAAGTTTTGTTTTATTTTACCTTTTTTATTTCAAAAAGTTACATTTTTACTTCTTTATTCTTGCTTTTGCAAGTTACTGAGTTGAGCATCGATGAAAATCGATTAGAGATTACTCAACACTGTAAAACATTGTGGAAAAAAAATTATTAGATTTAATACCTTGTTTACTGTAACTGACACACCGACCACACCACCTTCACTATAACGAACAGACAGGCCACGCATCCTTTTCTGTAACTGACAGACACACAGGCCACACCTACTTCACAGTAACTGACACACAGGCCACGCCTCCCTCACTGTAACTGACAGGCACACAGGCCACACCTCCTTCACTGTAACTGACAGACACATAGGCCACACCTCCTTCACTGTAATTGACAGACACACAGGCCACACCTCCTTCACTGTAATTGACAGACACACAGGCCACACCTCCCTCACTGTAACTGACAGGCACACAGGCCACACCTCCTTCACTGTAACTGACAGACACACAGGCCACACCTTCTTCAGTGTAATTGACAGACACACCTACTTCACAGTAACTGACACATAGGCCACACCTCCTTCACTGTAACTGACAGACACACGGGCCACACCTCCTTCACTGTAACTGACAGACACACAGGCCACACCTCCTTCACTGTAATTGACAGACACACAGGACACACCTCCCTCATTGTAACGGACACATAGGCCACACCTCCTTCACTGTAACTGACAGACACACAGGCCACACCTCCCTCGCTGTAACTGACAGACACACGGGCCACACCTCCTTCACTGTAACTGACAGACACACAGGCCACACCTCCCTCACTGTAACTGACAGACACACGGGCCACACCTCCTTCACTGTAACTGACAGACACACGGGCCACACCTCCTTCACTGTAACTGACAGACACACAGGCCACACCTCCCTCATTATAACTGACACACAGGCCACACATTCTTCACTGTAACTGACAGACACACAGGCCACACCTCCCTCATTATAACTGACACACAGGCCACACCTTCTTCACTGTAACTGACAGACACACAGGCCACACCTCCCTCATTGTAACTAAGACACAAGGCCACACCTCCTTCACTGTAACTGACAGACACACAGGCCACACCTCCCTCATTGTAACTAACACATAGGCCACACCTTCTTCACTGTAACTGACAGACACACAGGCCACACCTCCTGCTAATTATCCAAGTCCCTATATCGTCACAGCCCTTAAATGGCAGCTATAATGTAAAGTATTTTAAATATGACCACTTGTTCTTTCTCTTAATGTTTTTTTCCCTTCTTCAGCCTGTGGCTCATGTCCTGCGTGATGAAGACTGTCCATCAGTGATTGTGCCCAGCAGACCATGTAAATACACTTCCTTAATGTGTGTGTGTGTGTGTGTGTGTGTGTGTGTGTGTGTGTGTGTGTGTGTGTGTGTGTGTGTGTGTGTGTGTGTTTACACATTCAGTCCATTGCACTCTAAAAGAGTCTCATTTATGAGTCATTAGTCTGATAATAATGACTAGCTATCAGGCATAAGAAAGCATCCTGCAGCTCTGTGAGGACCAAACGTGCACTCTCTCTCTCACACACACACACACACACACACACATACACACAAATCATGTTTTATATATCTTAATTTTCAGACTTCTTTTAATGTTCATACCACATTTTTATATCAGTTTTCCAGCGATGCCTTCCGGACTTTATCATGAGGAACGGCACACTAATGGTTGCAAACAGAACGGCTTTTATGGACGCCCTGGATACAGCCAGGAGTGTGAATGAACTCAGAGATGCAGCTGAGTGAGTACATTCATGTGCACACACACACACACACACACACACACACACACACACACACACACACACACACACACAGTTTATCTGTAACAATAAATATATACCTGTTATACTTTAATTAAATAATAAACGCTGTTGTTCATATCAAAGGATTCTAACATGCCTGTTTCTTCTCAACATCACGCTGTTGTTAATTATTTTCCTGCAACTGCGCACTCCCAAGTGTTCTATTTCTCATTTATGTCTGATTTATGTAGATGAGGGAACATCATCTAAAGTGATTTTGAAAGTGATGAATAGAATCCATTTAATCTAAACACTTTATTTTGCATTGTTATAAAAAGTGATTACAGCCGCTGTTGTGTGAGTGAGTTGCTTCATTAAGCAGTGATTAACTCGATGTTTTTTGGATATTATATAGCCATCAGTCTTTCTGTCATTGTGCGTGTGTGTATGTGTGTGTGTGTGCAGTGGTATAACGGGTCTGCTGGAGGCCAAGCAGCTCGGCATGAAGATAGTGGAAGACTACGCCAACTCCTGGGTTTGGATTCTAACGTAAGCAGACATAATGTACATCATAAAAATCTTTATTGTGATTTTTTTTTTATGTTTTATAAAGTGTGTATGTGTGTGTGTGTCAGAGGGTTAATCCTAGCACTGGTCATCAGTCTAATCTTCATCCTGCTCCTGCGATTCACTGCTGGCCTTCTGCTCTGGTTCACCATCATCGCCATCATCCTGGTTGTAGCCTACGGTGAGAGGAAAAGTGTGTGTGGGGGGGGGGGGTGGGGGGGGTTATGTATGAATGTATGTTGTATGTATAATGTATGTGTGTACTTAGACAGACAGATGGATATACAGAAAGAAAAACAAGACAGAATGGTGGATAGACTTATAAATAAAAAGACAGATAGACAAACAGATGGATGGATAGATAGATAGATAGATAGATAGATAGATAGACTCATGTATGGTGAAAAAAAACTACAGATAAACAGAGAGTCAGACAGACTGGTAGACAGTCTATACTGGTAGAATAAACAGACAGAGAGACAGACAGATAAATTGATGGACAAATAGATAGAAACAGATGGTCAGATGGAAAAACTGACAGATAGATGAATGGATAGAAACATGGATGGATGGATGGATGGATGGATGGATGGACAGATAGAGACACAGACTGATGGATGGATGAACTGACGGATGAATGGATTGGTGGATGGATGGAGAGAGATGCTCAGGTCATGTGTTTGTGCACTTCTAACCTCCGGTGTGATTAGGAATCTGCCATTGTTACTGGGAGTTCAGGCTGCTGAGACAGATTCCCAAAGCAGACGCCAGCCTGTCAGACATTGGCGTCCAGGCGAATTTGCACGTCTACCTGCAGCTCAGCCAGACGTGGCTCATCTTCTGTAAGTACAACAGAAACACACGTCCTGTTGATTCAACAGACCTGAAACACAAACATCAGAATTGTTTTTAACTTCGCATTGAATTGCCCAATCCAGTTCCCTCACCCACAACTTTTTATGTTTGCATTGTAGGGCAGATTTGTATAAAATGATGGCTGGATTCAAAGAGATGAAGGAAAAATGCTAGCAAATGTATCTGCAATACTAACACCATAGCTAACATAAAATGTATTAGGGATTGAGGACAACTGGAGCTATCCTATGAAGCAATAAAGCACTGAAGTTTAACTTAAAACAAATCAGATAGCAACATTTGCTAAAAAATGGTTCTGGTGTGGCGATAACAGGCTGATGCTTTTCATTTATGTGTGTATTCACTTACAGTGGTTTGTCTGGTTTTAACTGAAGCATCCATAGTTTTAATGCTGGTCTTCCTAAGGAAGCGGGTGTGTATAGCCATCGCCCTGCTCAAAGAGGGTAGCAAGTGAGTCTGATATATTTCCCTTAAATATCACAATTTTAACCTCCTGAACTCTCCTGAACATTTGTGGTTTTGTTTGCAGGGCCATCAGCTACATCATGTCTGCTCTGTTCTACCCGATCGTCACCTTTCTGATGCTGGCTGTGTGTATCTCTTACTGGGCCGTTACGGCTGTGTATCCTTGTTGAATTTTACTTGTTTGTCCACTAAACGTAAATAAAGAGGAAGGGGAAGTAATACCATCAAAGCAATTCTCCACATAAATTATCCAAATAAAAGTTTGTATATAAATGCGAGTTGGTTTAACAACATAATTAAACAATTAGGAAGCAAGCCAGGAGGTACACCAAAAACATGAATACTTTATAAACCACATTTATTTTTTATTTATTTTAAGTATTACCAGTGTATATACAGCTAAAGATAACATCAGTCATTTAACAGAGTGCGAACTGGCACTCGGCCTGTTGTAACATCATCCCGACAAAACTAATTTATTTACCATTCTGATTATTCATAGCTAAAATAGAGGAGTATAGATGAGTTCCTAACACATGTTACACTTTAATTTAACAATAGACAAAATTAAATTGTTTGTCTGGTTAATTAACACCAAAATCAGTCGGCGAGCCAGCCAGGAGGTTCAATGATGATGTGTAACCTTATAAACAGCTTACAAACAGCTTTTATATTTATTTATATTAAGTATAATTTCCGTTTATATAGTTCGCAGTAAGATATTCAGCCAATAAAAAAATATACTTTTGTTTGTTAAATTTGATGCAAATAGGTTTCATACCAATTGGCAAGCCAGTTGGGAGGATGAAGACAAGACTTGTTTGCTAGAATCTCTTTTCACATCTGAATAAATTAAGTATTTGCACCTTAACCAAATCCAGGTTTCTGGCATCGTCCGGTGAAGCTGTGTACAAAGTCATGTCAATGCAGCCCAACTGCAAGCACACCAACCTCACCTGCAGTCCAGATGTGAGGTGTCTTCTCTGAATTTGCATTAAATGTTAATGAAAAGAGATATGATGAGGCTTTAATACAGATTTAGTTACATAAATAAACATGCAGTATCATAAATGTCACTGATGTTTATCCCCGTGTGTTTTGTTTATGGATAGACATTTAACAGGACCAATATCACTAAGCAGTGTCCTGGAGCTCAGTGTCTATTTGCATTCTATGGCGGGGAAAGCGTGTATCACCGCTACATATTCCTCCTGCAGCTGTGCAATCTGCTGGTCTTCCTCTGGTTGGTTAATTTCACCATTGCACTGGGGCAGTGTACGCTCGCCGGAGTCTTCGCCTCCTACTACTGGGCCAAGAGGAAACCTGAAGATATCCCATCATGCCCTGTTTTTTCCTCTTTTTTTCGAGCTGTATGGTGAGTTGCTACCATGGTGTAACATAAGTGCTGTGATATATAATATTTGTTATATGCTAACATATATCATTTGTTAATTGCTCAAAATATTTAATACAGGAGGGCTTAGTGAAATGACAAATACTTCAGTGATACTTCACAAGCATTGCCAATGTGCAATGCCAAGATGTTGACACTAACATCTAATTAATATGTGTGTGTGTGTGTGTGTGTGTGTGTGTGTGTGTGTGTGTGTGTTAATAAATATTGTTTATATTGTTTGGAGTAGTGTTGTGTGGCACACTTTGTATATTGTCAAACACATTATACAAAGGTTGTGTGCTGGAATAAACAGCAAATACTTCACACTGAGCATGGATTAATTGTCTCTAAAGTATTTTAGTCTACAGGTGTGTTAATTAGGACTCTGGTGATGTGGGGTGTTGGGAAATGTAGTCCTCATCTGCCATGTGCTGTGCCACTGTCAAGCTTGCATGCTATAGATTCAGCTGTGACATTAAGGTTTTGTTAATTAACTTCAGTTTTATTTGTGCACCAAAAATGTTCAAGAATCTTTCAGTGGGTTTAGAAAGGGTTTGCATTGTACATGAATGATACATTTAAAAACCGTTGAGGTCCATGAAATTGGTATTGTAGTGCAATAATGTGTCTGGTTTGCTTCTAGGTATCACACAGGGTCTCTTGCTTTTGGTTCGCTGATCCTAGCTTTTGTCCAATTCATCCGAATTATACTTGAATATCTGGACCACAAGCTTAAAGGTAAGCTTTCAGAACACCTGACATGTTACGTTGTAACAAGAAAATAATCATACAGTATCATCAATGGTGGGGTGGTGTAATAAAACCTCTATGTAAAATCTCTTAAAATCCCTTAGTATGATTATGATGATTAAAAACTATAACCTTTATTTTTTAAAAATAACATCACAAAACACATTTAATCAATTTATTGCAAAATTTTTGCACATTTTGTGGTTTCTGTTTCTGTTATTACTTATGGCGGTTCTCCTTTATGAATCTTCTTTATTTTCATTTTCAAAAAATTAAGTTACAGCTTTATCTCTGCTAACCGTTACATAGTACTGACACCAGAGACTCCTTCCATAATTGTTACGTTAACATGTTCCACAATAGTACTTTTTTTAAAAATCTGTTTACAAGTTTTAGTGAATGAATATAAACTGAAATGACCAGTGGCGGCCGGTCAATACGGGGCGCAGGGGCGCCGCCCCCCTTATAGTTAGGCAGAGAAGAATGCTCCTTTAACATGTAATTATTTAACATAATAAGTATTTATTTTAATAATGAAATAAAGTAATTTAGTCATAAAATTCCTCTGTATTTCTTAATATAATTTATTTGCAATTAAAAAAAAATCTAAACTGTATTAGTCCATTTGTGTTGGTGTACGCGGGGCGCCGGACAAACGAGTGTCTACGCAGGCACATAAACGTTTGAAAAGCATGTGACTTGAGGCTGAGCTCTGATTGGATCTTTTCAAATCATCCTGGGTCGCAGCACTGTGCGCCCTGAACTTTTGTTCTTAGCGAATCGTTTTTAAATATTTGTGCTCATGTGATTGGACCATTCTTAGCAAGTCTTTTCCGGCACTTCTTATGGCAAGCGGAGCTGCTGACCGGATGCGATGTGAGTCAGGACTTTATTTTATACTAGTAGTAATGATGCTTAATCACCTGATAAATGGCTATTTACAGGCGAGTATTAAAAGTTTTTTTTTTAAGTTTGTTTGCGCCCCACCCCCAAAAATTATTTGCACCGGCCGCCACTGGAAATGACTATATAATATATTATACAAGTCTATTTGAATCATAGAAATTATTCAGTTCATTCTGATGGATCAGAACACACAATTAATCAGCATTTTCATACAATGTTCTCATAATCTCTTGTTTTATCAGTTGGTGTATCTCTGTGTTTAGGAGCCCACAACATGTTTGCCCGCTTCCTGCTCTGCTGTTTAAAGGGCTGCTTTTGGTGTCTGGAGCGTTTTATTCGCTTCATGAACAGGAATGCGTACATCATGGTAAGAGTCTCCACTGTACATTATCAGTAAGCAGAAAATCAGGCTACTTTTAAAATAATCTTTATACCAGCTGAAACACTAACAGCATCATATATTTTTTATAGATTGCAATTTATGGCAAAAATTTCTGTACGTCAGCTCGGGAAGCCTTCTGTTTGTTAATGAGGAACGTTGTGAGGTAAGGACCTGCATGGTTGAGGGGAAGGATCTGCATAATGTCATACTTTGCTATCAAAAGAATGCTTCTTTGTCTGTTTATTAATGTTGGTGAATTTGACACTGTAATCAAACAGTTGGCGAGCCAGCCAGGAGTCTGTGTACAGACACGATTTACCTAATATAAACCCTATGATTTTTTTTTCATATTTTAGCTATTAAACATCATATAATCCCTACATTTTATGATAAACCAAACAAACTATGGTTCATTATAAAAATGTGACTGTTAATCTGTTTACTGCATCTTGCATTGCTGTCTGCTGTTCACTTCGCAGGGTAGCAGTGCTAGACAAGCTCACAGACTTCCTGCTTTTCTTAGGGAAAATTCTCATAACAGGTAGTGTTGGTGAGTCAAATGTTTTTCTCATGTCTTAATCGTAAACTGTTTTCAGTATTAATCAAAGTTTCAGTCATTTTTACCCGGGGGGGGGGGGGGGGGTCTTAAAAATGTTATGGCAATTGAAAAGGGTTTCATCAAGGTATTCACCCAGTGTATTCAGCTTTCAAGGGGCCCAAAATATCCAGTAGAGACGACAGGAAAACGACACCGCAGCACTGCATGAACAATGAAAGCCTGGCAACCTGGCCTGCAGCTGTGTGTTATTTTTCAAGGCATCATTACTTTTCCTCTCATTCTCTTTGTTTAAATGTGCGTTTCATGGGAAGCACAGTGACATAAGCAGACATTAATAAAATGGACAAATAATCCACTTTGTCTTTGTAGAACACCAGCAGGGGGCACTTGAGGATTTTGCTGGATCTTACATTGTTGTGTGCGTGTGTGTGTGTGTGTGTGTGTGTGTGTGTGTGTGTGTGTGTGTGTGTGTGTGTGTGTGTTTATACAGGTGTTATTGCCTTCTTTTTCTTTACACACAAAATCCCCATCATTCAGGAAGAGGTTCCGGTCCTGAATAATTATTGGGTGCCTCTGCTGGTAAGAAACGGTTTGTGTGTGTGTGTTTTTTTTTTTTACATTGTGTTGCACATTCTGTTGCTGTCGGTTAACGTGTCTGTGCATCTCACCTGCAGACGATCGTGTTCGGGTCGTACTTGATTGCACACGGCTTCTTCAGCGTCTATGCAATGTGTGTGGACACGCTTTTCCTGTGTTTCTGTAAGTAAGAAGAGCAGTGGTTCTAAGATCTTAACATCTATGGTTTAAACAGAGCACATGTGAAGTGGAATGCAGAAATACCCACTGAAAAGCAAAACGTACACTTTTGTCACTCATATCACTTATTTTATTCAAAAGTAGGTTAATGCTTTTAAATTTTTTCTTGTGGATTCATTTTTTATCTCTCTCGTCTTGTATCCTCCTCTTGTTGCCCCATCATGTTACGGATCCAGGCGAGGACTTGGAAAGGAACGACGGAACACCAAGCAAACCTTTCCTCATGTCTCCTGGCTTGCGCAGAATTCTGGGAAGCGTGGATCAGAGCCCTAGGAAATCCAGAACCTCTTTACACCAGTGCGCTGTCAGAGAATAGCTTTACTCCCCTTCCTGCTAGCTAGCATGTTTTAACTCTTTAACTCTGTAACTCTCCTCCTGCAGCTGTGAGGACGCTGGATGCTACGTCCTGTACTGTAACCCAACTCTGATGCACTAAAAAAACACTGAGCATTTACTTCCAGAAGAGGAGACTGAAGGTGCTATGCACTAACAGACACACACACAGGCTCTGTCCAACTTTCTAACTGCCTTATTCACACACATCCGACCGTTTACAGGATTTTTAGAGACATCCAGATTGGGTCTGATCCTATATTCAGAGGTAGATTTTTTTGTGACTGGAATAAACAAGGATTTTTGTACGTTTTAACTTTGAGTGATGTGTTGAACTATAACGTCATCTCAGCCTCAACACAATTTTTTTTTTTTTTTTACATTAGCGTAATCTCAATACATTTGTTTGTTCCCATATGGAAAAGCATTGCTGTTTTTAGAAAACAACTCTTTTGACCTATATTTAAGAAAACATTTGTTGATATGCAGTTCTAGGAAAATAATCAATGACAAGTTGGTGTGAAGTGGTGGGTTTTACTTTTGTATACCATTGCAATTTATATTTGGCTACCAACAACACATTGTATGTTTATAGTTATGTTAAAGTCATGTAGCGTAGTTACTGTTTTCACTTGCGTTATAGCAGCTCCCTTAAATTCGCAGAAACATCAACTCTTCTGTTCTGGAGATGTAATTTTACGTCAGAGACTGGAGACTCATTACATAAAAGTTCATCTGTTTACAGATAATGAAGCATCCATTGTCCAAGTCCCTGTGAATACGCTGTTATTATAGAAACATTGAGAATATAAATATAAACCTGTTATTTGCAGCTGCATTGTCAGAGACGATATCCAAAAATGTAACAGCTGTACAGTATTCCCATATCCCAAAATATGAGTCAAATACTAATTACAAAATAATAATAATAATAATAATAACAATAATAATAATTATTATTATTGTTTGTTTTTAAATACAGATCAAAATGGATGTTTTCTAACAATAAGCTGGACCAATTTCAAATATCTGTATATATGCTATATAGTTTGAATTAAATATTGCTTTTCCATATAGATTTAGACATACAGTACATAAAAAAAATTAATGGAAATAGAATCCACATATGGAAAGATTTTAGGTATTTTTGAGATTAAATGCTACAGGTTTATACCAACACATTTTCCACAATTATGATACACTAGCGTTAGTACCCGTTGTCAAACATTTTTAGAAATACAGTAGTTAAAAAGTTAAAGCTAAAAATAAGCTAATCAGCTTTAATGTAATCAGTCGTCTTATTATTTCAGGTTGAAGCCCACAGACATGTCATGTCTGCCTGTCTGTCGGTTTTAAACAAGAATAAACATACAATAATCTGTCCAGGTTCAATTTTTCAAAAGTTACATACTGTACCTTTGTGTGGGTTGGTTCTTTTAAGTGACGCGTATAGCCTTGCCTACTTTGAGGGCAAAAGTACTGTATTCGTCCGAAAATGTGAGGTAATCTGGCACAAAACTGCTCATAATGTCCCTTCTAGCCAACATTTTGATTTCATTTTGGGTGCAGATTTAACTTTTTTTTTTTT
>JAAGKR010010035.1:0-19518 GCA_011419295.1 Clarias macrocephalus
GAGAGAGACAGAGAGAGAGAGAGAGAGAGAGAGACAGAGAGAGAGAGAGACAGAGAGAGAGAGAGAAACAGAGACACAGAGAGAGAGACAGAGAGAGAGACAGAGACAGAGAGAGAGAGAGACAGAGACAGAGAGAGAGACAGAGAGAGACAGAGAGAGAGACAGAGAGAGAGACAGAGAGAGAGAGACAGACACAGAGAGAGACAGAGAGAGAGAGAGAGAGACAGAGAGAGAGACAGAGAGAGAGAGACAGACACAGAGAGAGACAGAGAGAGAGAGACAGAGAGAGAGAGAGAGACAGAGAGAGAGACAGAGAGACAGAGAGAGAGAGAGAGACAGAGAGAGAGAGAGAGAGAGACAGAGAGAGAGAGACAGAGAGAGAGACAGACACAGAGAGAGACAGAGAGAGAGAGAGAGAGAGAGAGAGAGAGACAGAGAGAGAGAGACAGACAGACAGAGAGACAGAGAGAGAGAGACAGAGAGAGAGAGAGAGACAGAGAGAGAGAGAGACAAGAGAGAGAGAGAGAGAGAGAGACAGACACAGACAGAGAGAGAGAGACAGAGAGAGAGAGAGAGAGACAGAGAGAGAGAAGGAGAGTGTTTCCTTTACATGATGGTGGTGTAGATGCACTGGTATCAGTGCGGACTAGTATGCTAATATGTTAGCATGTTAGCGTATTAGCTCTTCAAAAGCAGCGTGATTAGGGAAAGTGTTTTTAGTTTTTAACCCTCGCAGGTTTCTAGTTAAGATCGATTAAGTCGATTAATGTTCAGTTCTTTATAAGAGGTTTATTATTACGCGGAGTGCTGAACACGCTGTCCGACACACAGGCGTATCGTATCGAAACTCTACGTCGCCACACTCCTGTTTGTCACACGTTACACTACAAATGTAAATACTAATAGCAGCTGGTGCATGAAATAGTCTGCAATCAATTTTAGTTTGTTCACTTAAAGATGGCGCAGGTTCTTGCGACTTATTGAACGGAAAGTGCTTTAGGCCCTGCCTTCTGTCCATCAGAGAGAGAGAGAAGAAAGAGAACAAAAGAGAGAGAGAGCGAGCGAGCGAGCGAGGGAATCAATGCTAAACATTAGCAAAGCAGCTTTGACAGAAATGACATTTTCTTGTAAAAATAACGCCTACTTGTGGAGTAATAACTTTTTTTTCCCTCGCGTTCGATCGTTCCTAGAAAAAGCTTATTTACATGCAACAAATTTACACAGCGACAAAATCAGTAGTTTTTTTTTCTAGACAGGAACATATTCCTTGAAAGTCACCGTCAGGCAGTTGGCCGTGACATCCGTGATTATTATATTCCCGAGGAAAGGTGTGAAGCTCGGCGCGCGTTCAGGTTCCCGCGCCTCCTTCTCGTCCGGGTTTGAGCGTCCGTTTGTCCGTAAGTCCGTGACAGCGCTCCTCGCTCCTCGAGAACCCGCGAAGCTCAGATCCATCGGCTCGTCCTGACACGAGCCTGAGAATGCAGAAGTCGCGTCGTGGTGTCCGTTAAGGCTCGTGACGTGGCTCTGACCCTGACTCGAGCTCGCGTTTGGTGCGCTTAAACTCCGACTGCTCAGGAACCGTTTAGTGTCCTGTCGGTCGCTGGAAGGTTCCGAGTGACGCCGCTTGTGGACGCCGTTTTCAGAGGAGCCTTTCATCACCTCTGATCGTTCCACAGCCTGGTGGACCGATCCGTTTCCGCCGTCCTTATGGTAGCCATTTTTTAACCCGTTCCTCTCAGTGTGTTCGGTTTTCCCCGTGTCCCCATCGTTCGTGTCATTGGTTCCCCTCTGCGACAACTCGCTCTGCTCCACCCCTCCATCCAGCTGTCTTCCGTTCTCCATGTACTTACTCATCACGATGACGATTCGTCCGTTTTTGTTCTTGTTCTCAACGATTTTCAGTTTGCCGTTTTGTCCTTTCACAGGTTTCGTGCTCTCCTTACCGAGCTTCGCTTCTTCCCTCTGACACCCCGAAACCGGTTCCTGTGCCTGTTCCTGCTGGTACAGTTTGGGGTCGGGTCGGTACTGGTGGTGCTTTTTGCTGTCGAGTTGGTAGTACTGCTTCTTCCCGTTCTTCCCGTTGATCAGGACGTCGTCCAGGCTTCGGTACGACGAGTTCTGCTTCCTGATCCCGTTCTGCTGGTACTGCTGCATCGGATCGACGGACGACGTCTTGACATGGATGCCGTTGCCATGTGATGCATCGTGGATGTCAGAAAGGACACTGGATCTCCAGGCGAACGACGGGACCTGAAATGAGGTAAAGCCACAGCATATGTTAGAAATCATGCATCACAGTGTGAGTTATGTCTACCACCATCAAGTTCATTCATTTCCCTAAATGCTTTACTCCTCCTACACCACAGCAGTTCCCAGGTTACACGTTCCTACATATGACACAGTTTTTTATCCTTTTACTGCATGGTAACGTTTAATGTTGCTGAACATCAATTAAAATTATGCGAATGAGTTCTCATTATGGAACCCAAACCCATTGATATCAGCCTCAACCTGAGAACCAATCAGGATCAAGGACTCGACAGCGCTGTGACATGAAGAACATCAGATAAAGGGAACAGAAGCATTTCTTCGGCACAGCCGTCTCTAGTATGGAGACGATGCTGCTTTATTTATCTGAGAAATTTCCCCAAACATTTGCATTGCAAAGCCGTGAACACCAGACACCAAGAAACTTGGTAACGAAAGACTGTGTGTGATTGTGAATGTGAGAGAGAGAGAGAGAGAGTGTATGTGTGTGTGTGTGTGTGTGTGTGTGTTGCAGGTGGCGAGGTCGAGTCTCACCTGGGTAGGAAAGTGTTTGGGTTTCGGGCCTCTCTTGCGGTACCCCATCAGCTGCTCCTCGCGCTCCCTGTGAAAACACGGATTGTTCATCATCATGGACGTTCAGCAGCACGACAATCCAATCGCGCTCTGGATCAAAAGTCTTCTCAGCAATGTACTGTTCTACTTTGATCAGGTTTTCCACAGGATTTGTTCTCTTTGCATCATTCACACTTCATTCTCTTAGAGAATAGGGGTTCTTTAAAGATTTGATAGTTTCTTAAATCGGCTCTACAGGAAGGATGAACAACAGAATCATTTTCTCCTACAGTAAAGTTTTCTTATTTAACAGGACATGAATAATTATGCATTAAATTAAGTGTTGCTCAGATGCTTCAGGGTTCACAGATTCATGAACAGCGTCTCCATAACACTTTTATAAAGTTTTTAGCCTCTTAAACACATTCTATTCTAAACAGGGTTACAAGTCAAACCGGGACTCGTGATGAAACTTCTGCTGAATGAAGGCGATAAATTGAATAAAAGCGACTGACATTTTAAGCACAGTACGGTGATGAGACTCTGTACAATCAAAAGTCCCGCTTTGACTCGAACGCCACCCTGTACAATCGTCACATCAGCTCTCTGCATGTTTTCTGATGAAGTCTCGAAGAAATAAAATCCCTTTCGTTGTCTCTTGGAAGTCAGTGGCGCAGTGGTAAAGCGCTCCATCTCCTATCATCAGGAGATCGCGAGTTCGATTCCCGGGTGATGCTGTAACCTCTCGCAGCAGTAGGTCTAGAGGGAGCTGATTGGCCGAGCTCTCTCAGAGGGGAGGGACGAGAGGTGCTTAGTGCTCCTCCCACATTAATCACGGATCTACAGCCAGTCAGGGGCGTCTGTGAGCTCACGCGAGCGGAGGGAGCGGATAGCGCCGTCCTCCGAGTGTGTGACTCCGCCCCCAACGGTGCGTGAGCGAGGGGTTCGAAAAGATGCGGTCGGCCGGCGTCACGTGGTTCGGAGGAAACACGTGATAGTCTTCGGCCCTCCCGACTGAGTGGTTGTAGTAGCCTTAATGTGGAGCCCCCTAGTGACGGGGAGGAATTGGACACGACTAAATTAGGGAGAAATTTGTGGTCTTTTTTTTCATCTTGTCTAAAGTCTGAAGTCTGAAGTATGCAGCCTCGCTCCTGACTCAACCGGTTTTTGATGGTTATTGTGAATGATTTTCTTATTATTTTCACACACACCCCTGTAAGCTGCATCCTGTTAATCGCATACTTGTTCCGTGACTAATTAAGAGCAGACGCTTGTTATTCCATGTTCTGTTTTTTTTCTTTTAGCGAGCGCTCAGACTTCCTGCACGATGCACCGCATGAGCTGCACTACAACATCCATGAGACATCCATCACCTTCTTCTATAAATCTCCTGATTTAATTCCTGACAGTGATTTATGGACATGGGGAATTCTGACTGGCTGCAGTGTCTCCACAGTTTGTCAAACTGTCTCAGTAATAGAATTTAACCGCATATAAATAATGAATGAAGCGCTGCTGACTAAATACCACTTAATCTTTGTATTTAAAAAAAAATCGACATAAAAATCCTTCTTTGCTTAATTCAGGATCTGGGTCACATTTATATTCCCCTGAAAGTGAACCGGAGAGAGAGGAGCTTATAACACCAGGCAACCAAAAATATGCATTTAAGGAAAAACCTGTGATTTTCATCATCATCATCGTCATCATCATCATAATTTATAATTTTTTTCCATTTCACAGGTGAGAAAACCCGACATGGGGTCGGAGAACCCTGATAAATTCGACGGAGGCGTCTTTTTTGTTCAGAGAAGGAAATTCCCCCAGCGACTTACTGTGCAAACACACGCCGGCCCAGAATGCTCCTCTGCAAACCTTGGGGTGGGGGTGGGAAGCCAAAGGGTATTAATGTATGTAGCGACACGGAAAATCTCTTTATGTTCGAGCTGTGAAGGTTAAACGGTGTGGGCTGAGGTGTGTAAAGCGTACGTGCTTTAGTTCTAATAATATACATCACCGCAGAAAATCATTACACCTTCACTAAACATTAAGGAACAGTCGGGTCGGGCGTTACGGGTCAAGCGCTAGCTTCCAGCATTCCGGAGAACATGTGACTGGGATTAGTTATGTACCAGGATGATGCCATGCTTACATGACAATAATTAATCAGTAATACTATGGTAATAATATTAATAATAATTTAAAAAATGTTAAAAACATTAACGGAATGTTGCAAAGGATTACAAACCCTTTAAAAAAATCCCCAGACTTAATTAAACATACAAAAACATGCAGTCATGTACTCCACCAATCAGAGGAGTTCTAGAGGGGAAACATCCATATAATTGTATAAATGTCATCCTGGTCACATGATCTGATTAATCACTGCTCAGTGTGAACGATAATCCAATAAACTGTAGCGTTCGCACCCAACAACTTCATCTTCTACCTTTAATTAGCTGCAGAAAATGAAAGAACAACAACGAGTCAATTACATCCTGTTACTTACGACCTTCAAAACAAATGTCATAAATCGTAGGAGGAAGCAGCAGAGGGCGCTGTTGAGCATACATAGCTGGGACATTTAGCTACACCAGTACAAATCTGAGATTGAAGTCGTACATGTAAATAAAACGACATTTTTTTTTTGCCACTCATTAGTTAACTAGCAACAGAGAAACGACCCTAGACAGGCCACACCCACAAGCAATAGACCGCATGCAACACGGGCACTTAAAATAAATATCACGTAACAGATTATCAGCGATTTGAGAATAAGAGATAATATCTGAAGGTTATATTTATGGTCTATGAATAGTCAGTCAACAGGATGTGATGAGAGATGTGATTATATTTGTATTTTTATATGCCAGTAAATGGGTCTCTGACTGGTTTTAGGAATGTCAGACACGTCTGCTCTGCTCTCGCAATTGTTCCTCTGTGCAAACCCCTTCGAGACTGATACTGAGTCAGAGAGAGAGAGAGAGAGAGAGAGAGAGAGAGAGAAAGAGAGAGAGAGATGAAGAGAGAGAGAGAGGAAGGCAGCAGCAGATTATAAGGGAGTGAGAGCATTCCTCGGTTGCCAGTTTGCTTGTTTTTACACACTGGAATGCAATTTTGTGCTTGCCTTGTTTTATTTTCCTTCCTCCTCCACCTTGCTGAGCATCGAGACTCCATCGTGTGTATGTTCAGTTTGTGTTTGCATTTGTACTGTTAAATAATACGATTACATAGAACACGGACGGCCTTTCTGGTGCAAATAAAGACTGACTGAATAAACATTTGATCCGGATGCCAGGTGCACCTGTTACTCAGTTTTTCCTTGAGGTTCAGAACATACACCCATGTCTGCAGCACCAAGGAAAGGGACAAGGAACTGGTGGCTTTTAATTAAAATATAACCTCTACAGTATGTAATAAACACATTAATAGATAATAAGATGCAGCATCAGCAATAAAATGAACCCAAACCTAAAGGGGAAATCTTTGGTACTTTGGTGCTTGACAGGAGACTTTTTTTTTTTTAAAGAAAGGCTTGATTTATGGTGCAATTTGCAATTTACCACTGAATCAACTATCACATTTAATGATGGAATTTTTTTTTATAATTAACAGAAATGAATTAATTAACTAACATTATTGCACTTTTTTATTTTAAACATTTATATTACAAAGTTTTACAATAGACTATATTGCTTCTTTCATCTAAATGAATAAGTTTGCTTATAGTTTTCCTTTTTTTTCTGTTTCCTTATCTCTGCTTTATCACTAAGGTTTATTACTTCTCCTTATATTTATCATCGTCCTTTTATTATCCTTATCACCTTCTCCTCTCAAGGGTGTGCAAACTTTTGCACTCAACTCTTCAAAAACTTGAGATCATAAATTCATAACTCTACCAGTTCACCGAATGAAAACTAAGGACTGTCAGGTGTCTTTGACAGGATGATGTCACACTTTGACACCTATATGGCAACCCGGAAGTGTAGGGGCGGGGCGGGGGGGGCGGTCACGTGGCGCTCACCTGTGCTGGAACGCCACAAGTAGGCGCGGGTCGAGGATGTTTTCCTCCGGCTCCCACGTGTTGTACCTGTCACACACACACACACACACACACACACACACACACACAGGTGGGGGGGGGGGGGGATTAATGAAGGTGAAATAGAAGAGCTGTAAAGACACAATGCCGCAGCGGGACATTGATATAGACACTGTATATATATAATTTCATATAGAATTTCATATATATCAAAACACAAGCAATAACAAGCAATGGCACAATGATTTATGTTTTTTTATGAAACATCTCTAAATATCATAAAATAAATTCTGCATAAGTATAAATCGTTGCTCCTCGGCCTGTTGGACTTTTGCTGTGTTGATGGTGACACGATGCACCCTGAAGCCAACACACGGACATTTTTCAGAGATATTCTGCAAACTCTTTTTTTTTTTAATGAGCTTCAAAAAAACGTGCAATGTGACTCGACCTGTAAATGATTTGCACGCGCACACGTTGTGCTCAGGCTTTCCTTATTTTCTTAAATAAATCTTTTGAAACGCACTCAGTTATTCCGTAACAAACAAACAAACAAACAAACAAACAAACAAACAAAGAATTTAAATGAGAATATGAAAGGGGAAAAAATCGATGGCACAGTGCGCGCGCGCGGGATTAAATTCATTCTGCAGCTTCTATTTGCTTCCTCTTACTCTTTCACTTTCTGGCACATGCACCCACACACACACACACACACACACATACACACGCATCTACACACACACACACACACACACACAAGGCGAAACAGATGAAGGGGATGAAAGTCTTACTTTGGTGACCAGCCTCTCCACTTGACCAGGTACTCAAACCTTCCCTGTGGAGGATCAAGGCGTGGAGGATTATTAATAAAATGAACATCAATGCATGCAAAGTTGTGGTGAGTGTGTGTGTGTGTGTGTGTGTGTGTGTGTGTGTAACCATGCACGCGCAATAAAAGTCTCCTAAGACATCTCAAGCGTTCAATAGAAAATAAAGCCCCAGACCTTCCGGATGCGCCTCTTCTCGATGCTCTCCACGGCGAACACTTGCTCTCCCGCCGCAGGGAGCTCCATCGCTGATTATCGCCAAACCCCCCTCTGTCTCTCTCTCTATAGATATATCTACATAAACGCAAATTTATTTACAAAAAAATAAAATAAATACAATTCGGAATCTCTCTCTCTCTCTCTCTCTATCCAGATGTGGTGCGGGGCGCGTCTCCGCGCGTCTTTATCGCCCAGATGTGGAATCCCGTCTCCTCCGCACCAAGGCGCGCCTCTGGAACTGAAACGCAGAAAAACACACACGCCGCAAAATAGCCATGGCCGTGACGTCACCAGAGACACCTCAACCACATCACCTCCTCCTCCTCCTCCTCCTTCCCCTCTTAGCCCCCCCTCTCGCTCTCGTCCCTGACGCGCATGCGCAGTGCCGCGTACGCTCGGCAGTTCCGGGTTCAGACGCTTGACGCACATTCAAAGTGCCAAATCTTTTGCGTCACATATTTCCATGAAGGGCCAACACACACACACACACACACACACACCAATGAAATAATTTACACCAAGGCACACAGATTTAATGATGTATTTGTTATGATTGTTGTTATTAATCCTATTCCTGTGTGTTCAGGCTGGGGGAAAAGTAACTAGGCATTAAAAATCGGTAATAAAGTCCATATTTATGATACAAATGTATTGAAACAAATTGTACATTTACTTTATATACATGTAGGGAAATAAAAGCAAATTGTTAAATTTCGACGTAGGCGCCGGTGACATCAGCCAGTTTCCTCAAACGTCTGGGGATGGAACGCACGTCTGGATGTCTTCTGAAGGTAGCGGTTTGGGACGTCGCTGAGAACCTCCTGAATCCTCCAGTGTGCGAGGCTTCGTCCTGTCCATCTCCTCCTTCGAGGGGGGATCATATGCAGTGAGATCTGGACTTCTTGGAGGCCATTCATGAGGTCCACAGCGTCCCAGCCAACGTCCCGGAAAATGCTGTTCTAACCACACACACACACACACACACATGGTCCGAGCAACAAGAGGAGATGCTACAAAGTTCTACAGTCATTAAATACTGCCTAGTTCATTTCCACCCACCCTGTACATTGGAATAACATCCCACCGAAACTTATTCACTGTACCTTTTCTTAGCACTTACCTTTGGTACCTGAGTATCTTTCACCTGATCATTTAAAATGATATCCAGCACACACACACACACACACACACACACACACACACACACACACACACACACACACACACACACACACATACGGTACACATCATAGCATCCACAGTAAGGCGAACAGTCGAAGATATTGTCATTCGCGTGTGTGCAGTCATGGAAGTTAGATCAGATGTACATTGTCAGGTGGGCGGAGTGTCCCTGCACCCAGGATGTCCAGCACCGAAACTGGTGCCGCTAAGAATCGCCAAGCAACGGAAACATAAGTGAAAATAAATGGAGAGAATGGAGCGAGGTGAAAAGAGGGCAGACATTGCTTGTTCTTTTAACATGAATTATTCAAAGAAAAAAGACAGAATAAAACTAACATGTTCCATGATGATGTCAGATGTTACCCTGGTCCACTGAAGTATAATAATGTATAGCCAGGTGTGTTAGTATCCCAGTACCTACACGTTGTTTGTCTGACTTACCGGTTAACAATCTGTAAACACAGAACCCGTTTGTATGTTGGGGATTTACTGTACTGTAGATCCTCAGTTCCACAGGTAAAACATGCAGTCTATGACCAACACTCTTTAAAAACAGGTACTAACTCGGCCTTTTACGTCTTTTGTGCGTTACAGTACGACGGTTTGGTCTTTGTATGGATCTTGTACCTTGTGAAGGTTCCTCTTCTGTTTACAGAGACGACTTGAACAAGATAAGGAAATAAACGCAGCACGTGTGTCGGTAATTCAGATTTCGGTATGATGTGAAGGCTGAAAATCTTGACTGATTTATGGAGCAGCCACACCCATGCCAGTTTTCAAAACAGACCCGATACTATCTCAACAATCAGGCTTAATATGGAGAACAGGGGAGAATTCTTCTGATGGGGAACTCCAGCGTATGAAGGCCCGATCACATCACTGCTCACCACCTCAAACGAAGAGTCATCAAGCTCAGTCTTTCTATCCATACATCGTGGTTTTAATAAGATCGGACTGCTCACGCCTTAATGAATCGGACCTGTCCGACTCCAAACTTGCAGCAGATCACTGACAGAACTGCACGCTGGGACGTTCCATACTGACACCAAACTGACGTCAAAAATAAATAAAGGCCCAGACGCTCTCAGAACCAACTCGCTCAATTCCACATGCTTGTTGGCGCAGATTAAAATTAATTACAGAGGATGGAGTTTGTGCAAACGTCTTAGAGGATTCGAGCCCTGCCCACTAAAAGAGGATACGTTTCTGTGACGTCCAGCTAGACGTTGGAATGTTGCCATTTATACATGGGGTTTTGTAATAATGACAACATCCTTAATCTCGTTAGAAAGCGTCTAATTAAGTCACATGATGTGTGGATGTTTGCCAGATTCAAACATATGAGAGAAACAAACAGGGCTGAAAAAAGTCATGAGGACTCTGGAACGTGATGAACTAATGGGCTACTGTACAAACCTTTATTTTCAAGTGTGTCTCCTGGAGAGCTCGGGAGTTTTAAAGGCTCTTTAAAGTGTTGAACAGGACAGTAGAAGCTGAGACTCGTGTGTGTGTGTGTGTGTGTGTGTGTGTGTGTGTGTGTGTGTGTGTGTGTGTGTGTGTGTGTGTGGGTGATACAATCTTCTAATAATCAGTATTTGTTTTTGTCTGAATAACTGATACCTGTTCTTCAGCTTCTTGGTACATAGACAGCTGAGTTCATTAAACGTTCTCTTAAGAATAACACACACACAGTAAAGTGCAAAAGTTTTGACCCCTTCATCTGTGAAGATTCTCTGGGAGTTGAGTCACAGTCACTGGATTTCTTTCTCGTTAGGTGGAAATGTTTCACCCAAGTAGTTTATTTAGTCTAAAATGAAATGATGCAGATGAAATGAAAGGAATGTCAACAATTCTTTTACTGTAACAGGCTGCAAAGTGCCAAAAGACAAAATTTAAAGACACCTTTGTTTAAGTAGCAGCCTCAGCAGCGACCTCGATTCCCCTCTCGTCTGTTCCGAGCCCTCGGCGGGTCACTAATCTCCGTCTTAAGCTCGATGTTTTTTCTGCTTGAATGATTCATAGGTCACCGTGTGGCTTCACAAGCAAACAACATTCCTCTGAAAGTCCTCAGGTACGGGGACTGGACTGTAAACAACGAGAGACAGAAGCGTCGTTCAGGACGCCGGGGGACTCTTCCTCATGTCTACATTAAGTTTATGACCACTTGGAAGCAGAATATGAAGAAAATATGAAGAAAGAGTCGAAACCTCTGCACAGTACCGTATACCAGCCCGATGAGTCAGATGGCTTTTCTTTGCTGTGTGTCTCTCCACGTGGACGTGTAGATGGCGTGACTAATGATTTCCACGTTATTTCGGCTGAATCGTGGGCCGTGCGTCTGCTTTCAAACTTGTTGGTGTGTAAATATGCGCAGAGCTCCTGATTGTCCTGTAGGATAAACACATAAACGCAATTACACCAGCAAACGAGTCCGACTGGAACGATAATAACACCACACCATGTGTGTGTGTGTGTGTGTGTGTGTGTGTGTGTGTGTGCGTGTTTCATTAAGACCTGCTCTCTTTACAGATCTAATCTACACGGTTTGGGGTTTCGGCAGTGTGTTCTGCCTTCAGGTGTTGTTTACACAGCTTCATAGTTCTCACACATTCCTTCTGTTTTCTTAAGTGTTTTTATTTTTTTTTAATCCTTATGTAAAATAAAAAAAATAAAAAAAAACCCTCCAGGGAGAAACGTTCATTTGGTTGTTTTTTCATGTTTCTTTAATTTTAGATTTTGTATCTTCTGTATATACAGAACCAGTCGAACGTTTGGACTTATTTTCTTTATTTTAACTTTATTTTCTACAATCTAAACAATAACGGATTTTTCTTTTCAAAATGATCAAACAGCTCACATGGTATTCGGTAATTAAGTAACAACAACAACAACATCACTAACAGTCAGGTGTTATTATAACAGGCTGTTCTGGATCAGTTCTCACAAGAACAGTATCGTGTCGAGTGTGTGTGTAAAACCCATCGAGCTCCAGCATGAAACTGTCTCTCATGAAGACCAAAACTTACTGCTGCAGAGGAGAAGCTCATTTAGAGCCTCAGAAATCACCAATTAACCTCAAGCAGCACCTCAGATTGGAGCCGTTATGAAGCTTTACAGAGCAGAAGTAGCAGATAAACATCTCAATATCAACTGTTCAGAGGAGATTATTGTGGGTTTTAGATAAACGCCTTCAGTGTTGCGTTGTTTTAAACATTTTTACATTTTTTAAGAAATATGTGACCTGCCACCTTTTGTCCAATATAACATTATAATTCATATTTTCTTCTTTTCTTTTTATTTTTTTTTTATTTTAGAATATAAACACACCTGACCCGAAAATAATTTCCTCCTCCAACGTTTATACACAAACTGGTAATCAAAACAAACATTGTGCTTTTTATCTATTTTTAGTACAAATACTACATTATACCCACTATATCAAAAATGACCCTCCAACACCGGGAAGTTCAAGCCAGCACTCTTGTCATTTTTTACATTTTAATAAAAATAATTAAATAAATAAAAATAAACATTAACTGACATTAAGATGACTTAATCCTGGGCGTGATCACACCTCTGTGTCTTAAACAGGAATTCAGAGAAGACAGAAACATGCCAACAGCTATGAGAGCATTTGTGCAAATAAGTTCTTGGTAAATAATTTGTTAGGGAAAAAAGGTTCTCAGTAAACAAATCCTGCCTTCTTAACCATGTTCTCTTTGTCTAAGCTAACAAAACCGACTAATAGCTTTCCTCCAGCTCAGTTTTTTAAATATATGTATATATACAGTATAAATATGAATAACCATTTGGTTTATGAAAAACCCAAACCCAGGCTCCAGTGATTTGCCTGTGGTGAAGCGAGCGAGCGAGCGACCGGCTCGTGTTCTCCTCACAAGGGAGGAAAAAATCCTGCGTCAATATCCAACTTCACCAAAAAATATAAATAAATATTGAAGAGCGAAGCATTTTGAAAGTAAATTTAAATCAGTGACTCATTCAGATAATCTGATATAAAACATTTCCTTTACTCAGGACCATTAATTTGAACATTTTATTACAGGAACAGCTCGAGTACAGCAAACATTAATCAATAAATTTAACATAAATCAATAAATCAATATATTTCAAACTGGTTTATATGGTGGAAGCCGTCTGTCTGTCTGTGTCTGTCTGTGTGTCTGTCTGTGTGTCTGTGACGTGTATGGAAGGAGTCTCCAGTGTCAGGGCATCGTAAACAGATAAGACATACATTGTTTGGTTCTTTTAAGGACAAATTTTTGTAAAATGGTTAAAACTAAATAAAACTCGTTAGATAGAATGAATGTTATTATATGAATGTTATTATAAGAAGATGCTAAATTACCCAACGATACTCATTCCTAAGCTTTTTACAATAGAAAAAATCAAACGTTTGCTGTTCATGGCGAATATGAGAAGAGAGTTTTAGAAAGAGAAGACGTTGACTCGGTGATGGTACGGTTTGACACTCAGTCAGAGAGAAAGTGTCCCACCATGTGCACACACTCCTGCGTCACGCCGCCTGATCCCTGCTGTGAACCCACAAACTCCTGATTGCCAGAATCGACACAAAATCATTCTGGATTGAACATGAGAGGACAAATTCTTCAGAACTACAGCGTGCGTGCAGAAATGTGTGAGGTTATAAATCCGGAACAGTTTATATGAAGAAAGGCTGAATTTAAATTTTCTTTTTTTTTTCTTGCACAAGAACCTTTTCTTTACTGAAAACAAAGAAACATGAAATGTTTACTGCATTGACCATCTGATGGACAATTTGTTTGCAATACCGCAGTTCAGTTGTGTGTGTGTGTGTGTGTGTGTGTGTGTGTGTGTGTGTGTGTGTGTGTGTGTATAGGAAAAGTCCTGGTATTAAC
The DNA here is from genome assembly GCA_011419295.1 of Clarias macrocephalus. Lineage (NCBI taxonomy): Eukaryota > Metazoa > Chordata > Actinopteri > Siluriformes > Clariidae > Clarias > Clarias macrocephalus. The sequence continues at coordinate 13,992 of JAAGKR010010035.1, forward strand.
GTCATTTCCACCTTGTACAGATTTACACACAAGCAATTAGTCTATAATATCCATAATGTGTTTTAACACACACACACACACACACACACACACACACACACACACACTTAGATGAGAGTGTGTAGCGCATGTGTTTTTCCATGGTGGCTCATTTCTATGGTGGAGAGACAACAGCACTGACGTCACCATGACTCGCCCAAGAGATGACCTTTAACTCTAAGCGTGTGTGTGTGTGTGTGTGTGTGTGTGTGTGTGTGTGTGTGTGTGTGTGTGTGAGTGTGTGTGAGAGGGAGAGGGATGAGCTGGTCCTGAGTCACTGATATACAAACCCACTTACACACACCTGACCACAGACACACTGACACACCAATAACACACACTAACACACACTGACACACAATTAACACTTAGCACAAACGTTCTATTTAAAGACACGGCGACATCTAGTGGACAGTTTTGAGCATAGCATACCTCAACCAAGCGGTGGAGATGGCTCAATCAGGGGAAAGTTTAAAATATTTTTCAGTATGATGTAGTGACTCAGATCTGAAACAAAGCAGAAACAAATCTGCAAACCCTTTCCGAAAACACACACACACACACACACACACACACACACAGCTTTGTCTCGTGCTAAACAGACAGTGAGAAAACAGAATAATGAGTCACGATGGAAAATTCTTCACGTGTTCTGTCCCTTGGCCTCGCTGACGTATTTAAATCTAAATGCGCAAGATGCTGTGTGTGCGTCTGTTCGTTCATGCGTCTGTTCATGTGTGTGTGTGTGTGTGTGTGTGTGTGTGTGATTGTGCTGACGTATATACAGATATTGACTCTGCGTATTTGCTCAGGTTCCATAAAACACGGTGTAATAATGAGGTATGTGGTAACAAGTGCTTCTGTGTCATAATCCATGTGATCTGTCCGTGTCACGGGTGAAAAATCTACTGTTAAATATTATTATTAAATATAGTAGAATACACAGTTTTACTTCACATTTAGGGTTAAGGTGGATTAAACACTAAAAGTGACTCCTGAGGCACTCTGAAGAATCTCTGGAACTGTTACTTGTGTGGACGGTGGAACAAGAAGGTGGAGGAAAAGAAGTAAGAGGAGGAAGAATATTGACAAGGAGCATGAGATGGAGAAGTGAGAGGCGGAAGAGGGGATGAAATCTCAGGAGAAATATGAGGATGAGGAGGTAAAGACGCAAAAGCAGGAAAGGTGAGGAAGAGGAGGTGAAGAAGTAAAGAAAGGACAATCATGAGGAGGTGAAGAAATAGCAAGAGAAATAATGAGGATGAGGAGATGGAGGCAAAGAAGTAAAAGGAAGAGAGGGAGAGGACAAGGAGGAGAGAGTGAAGAAATAAATTGAGGAGGAGGAGAAGAAAAGGAAGATGAGGTTGCGGTAAAGAAGCAACAACACAACATTAAGTGTGTTCTTCAGAAGAATGTTCTTCACCATCATGCAGCCTAAGGAGCCTGCAGCACTGCACACATTATCACGCTCCTGGAGCTCCTCACGTTCACGCACACCATCGTCATCATCACCATCAGCTGGGGCGGAGGTAGATTTCAGCAGACCGCTGCAGTCCACACTCACTCCCCGGCTGCGTCCCATTCCCAGGTGGTCTTGACATGGTGCTCGCTACGGCCTGCTCCATGTGCAGGGAATGTCTGTTAATGGAGCTCTGTTAACACCCTGCAACGTCACCAGCGCTGACGTCAGCGCCTCTCCTCTGTGTGTTACCATGGTAACATAAGCACCTCGTATACCTGTCGCTGCTGCTGCTGTGGAAATTTCACACTATGGATATTAAATATTGAATATTTATTTAAAGAGAAACTGATACCTTTATAAAACGTACAGTATACTATTGAGACATGTACTGTACAGTCGACCTCCGGGGTTCGTGGGTGTTACGTTCCAAGAGCAGCTGCGAATTGTGAAAAAATGTGAATTTTGATGTGGTAAAAAAAAAAAAGCCTATGAATGCCCATTTTTATAGTTTAAATCCTGAATATAGCCCTAAATATGCTCCCTAAACACTTTAATTTTATTTCAAAATTTCAAACGCTTAAAAACAAAAAGAATGTAAAGGTAAACCCGTATACCGTACAGTACTGTACCGCTGTGTGTCCCGCAGTGCCAGAATGTGACGTACCGACGTTAGCCCTCTATATGTACTGTGATTCACGCAGGCGCGTTGTCTTCTGTATCAGTACTGTAGGGTAAATACGGTAATAACTCACCAGCCGCGCTTTCATCTGCGCTTGCCTTGTGTTCTCTCTACAGTGCTAAAAAATGTATACAGTATTTTTTTTATGTTACAATTTTTTAAAATTATATTAATCTTAATAGTTTAGCGTAAAAAACGCATAAAAATAATATATTGCCATGAAAAAAGGCATTACAAAATTATTAGTTTTTAGTAAGGGAGAAAAAAACTGTTGAGGCCACAAACTCTGAACTGCGATAACTTGTAAATAAATTATTTGATAAATTTACAAGATGTACAGAGATTAATAAAATTTCTTTTACAGATTACTAGCCTAGATAATAATAAGCATGTCTTGATTACATTCAAATTCATCTTGAATAAATAAACTTTTGTGTCCTATTAATATGATGTTGTCCTCAATAATAAAACGCTAATAAATATATAAATCCTTTTTCACGCTCCAGCAAGACGAACTGACTGATGGGAAATGTTTCATTCCCTTAATTGGTGAATTAGGTTTTTAAGTTAGATTAGTTTAAGTTAGTGTTTTGTTAATTCATGTTGTCTTGTCTCAGCTAATCAGCTAATTAGGTTTCTTAGTTAACTAGCTTGTTTTCTGTTAAGTTATGCTTTAAATTTATGTCATATGTACGTATGTAGCACTTTGCTCCTGGAGGAACGTTGTTTCGTGTCACTGTGTACTGAACTGTATATGGTTGAAGTGTACTATAGTGTAGCGTAGTGTAGCGTAGTATACTATAGTGTAGTGTAGTGTACTATAGTGTAGTGTACTATAGTGTAGCATAGTGTAGCGTAGTATACTATAGTGTAGTGTAGTGTAGTATACTATAGTGTAGTGTAGTGTACTATAGTGTAGTGCACTATAGTGCAGTGTAGTATAGTGCAGTGTAGTATACTATAGTGTAGTGTAGTATAGTGTAGTGTAATGTAGTATACTATAGTGCAATGTAGTATAGTGTGGTATAATGTAGTATACTATAGTTTAGTGTAGTGTAGTATACTATAGTGTAGTGTACTATAGTGTAGTGTAGTGTAGTGTACTATAGTGTAGCGTAGTGTAGCGTAGTATACTATAGTGTAGTGTAATGTACTCTAGTGTAGTGCACTATAGTGCAGTGTAGTATAGTGCAGTGTAGTATACTATAGTGTAGTGTAGTATAGTGTAGTGTAATGTAGTATACTATAGTGTAGTGTACTATAGTGTAGTGTACTATAGTGCAATGTAGTATTATTAGTTAGGTGTTAGTAGTATACTATAGTTTAGTGTAGTATACTATAGTGTAGTGTAATATAGTGTAGTATACTATAGTGTAGTGTAGTACAGTGTATTGTACTATAGTGTAGTGTACTGTAGTGTAGTATACTATAATGTAATGTAGTGTATTGTACTATAGTGTAGTGTAGTATAGTGTCGTGTAGTATATTATAGTGTAGTGTAGTATAGTGTAGTGTAGTATATTATAGTGTAGTGTATTGTACTATAGTGTCGTGTACTGTAGTGTAGTATAGTGTAGTGTACTATAGTGTACTGTAGTGTAGTATAGTGTAGTGTAGTGTACTGTAGTGTAGTATAGTGTAGTGTACTATAGTGTACTGTAGTGTAGTATAGTGTACTGTAGTGTAGTATAGTGTTATGTAGTGTACTATAGTGTACTGTAGTGTAGTATAGTGTAGTGTACTATAGTGTACTGTAGTGTAGTATAGTGTAGTGTACTATAGTGTACTGTAGTGTAGTATAGTGTAGTGTATTATAGTGTAGTGTAGTGTAGTATAGTGTAGTGTACTATAGTGTACTGTAGTGTAGTATAGTGTAGTGTACTATAGTGTACTGTAGTGTAGTATAGTGTAGTGTAGTGTACTATAGTGTAGTGTAGTATAGTGTAGTGTAGTGTACTATAGTGTAGTGTAGTGTACTTGTGTTCTTCTCAGAGAACTTGAACAACTCTTCATCTCACTCAGGTTTCTCGTGCAGGACGTCACTCACAGGACGAGTCACCTGGAGTCACAGGACCGACCAGATCTCTCTGTTCTGTAAATAAACAGCAGAACATTCAGACACCACTGTGTGAGAGAAATAAAGAAACACACACACACACACATACACACACACACACACACACACACACACACACACACACACACACACACACAACTCTATTGTTCCTTACAGGCCAAAATCAATAGAGTTCATTAAAAACATGTCAAATGGTGAGAGAGTGTATGATGATAAATCAGGGAAAACAAGAAACACACACACACACACACACACACACACACACACACACACACACACAGCTTTGTCTCGTGCTAAACAGACAGTGAGAAAACAGAATAATGAGTCACGATGGAAAATTCTTCACGTGTTCTGTCCCTTGGCCTCGCTGACGTATTTAAATCTAAATGCGCAAGATGCTGTGTGTGCGTCTGTTCGTTCATGCGTCTGTTCATGTGTGTGTGTGTGTGTGTGTGTGTGTGTGTGTGTGATTGTGCTGACGTATATACAGATATTGACTCTGCGTATTTGCTCAGGTTCCATAAAACACGGTGTAATAATGAGGTATGTGGTAACAAGTGCTTCTCTGGAACTGTTACTTGTGTGGACGGTAGAACAAGAAGGTGGAGGAAAAGAAGTAAGAGGAGGAAGAATAATGACAAGGAGCATGAGATGGAGAAGTGAGAGGCGGAAGAGGGGATGAAATCTTAGGAGAAATATGAGGATGAGGAGGTAAAGACGCAAAAGCAGGAAAGGTGAGGAAGAGGAGGTGAAGAAGTAAAGAAAGGACAATCATGAGGAGGTGAAGAAATAGCAAGAGAAATAATGAGGATGAGGAGATGGAGGCAAAGAAGTAAAAGGAAGAGAGGGAGAGGACAAGGAGGAGAGAGTGAAGAAATAAATTGAGGAGGAGGAGAAGAAAAGGAAGATGAGGGTGCGGTAAAGAAGCAACAACACAACATTAAGTGTGTTCTTCAGAAGAATGTTCTTCACCATCATGCAGCCTAAGGAGCCTGCAGCACTGCACACATTATCACGCTCCTGGAGCTCCTCACGTTCACGCACACCATCGTCATCATCACCATCAGCTGGGGCGGAGGTAGATTTCAGCAGACCGCTGCAGTCCACACTCACTCCCCGGCTGCGTCCCATTCCCAGGTGGTCTTGACATGGTGCTCGCTACGGCCTGCTCCATGTGCAGGGAATGTCTGTTAATGGAGCTCTGTTAACACCCTGCAACGTCACCAGCGCTGACGTCAGCGCCTCTCCTCTGTGTGTTACCATGGTAACA
>JAAGKR010010036.1:0-22500 GCA_011419295.1 Clarias macrocephalus
TGATCTTGTGGAGACCAAAATGTGGAAGAAAACAAGAAATTGATTCATTGATCACTTACTAGACTTTGTCTTTAATTAAAATAACATTAATAATTAATAAACACCCGCTACCGCAATATTCAACCTCTCCATGTTTGAAGGAAAAATTATTCCGTTCATGGTATAAAACACCAATTCCAAAAGATGGTTTGACAAAATAGCCAATACTTTCAGAATATTGTGAGTAAACAATATCATTAAGAAATTCAAAGAAACCCATTAAATTTTGATGTGTAAAGCGCAGGGCCCGAAAACTCTTACAGGGGTTCCTTGTCAAAGACTTGTCTGGGCCCCAGAAACATGTTTTGTGGTCAACATTTCAAATAGTTTTTAAAAACAACAGCCGAGAACCATTTTCTCTGGGTCAAACAGGAAAAGGGCCATCCAAGCTGTTACTGTGTCAGTCAGTTCCAAAAGCCAGCATCAGTCACGGTATGGGGGTGTGCCAGGGCCCGTGGCATGGGGAAACTGCATATCAGTGAGGGCACCATTAATGCAGAAAAATGTGTTCATTTTGGAGCAACATCTTTTCCAGAGACATCCCTGTACTGTATTATTTTCTAGCAGGACGACGCCACATAGCATTCCGCCCGGATTACCCACGCGTGGCTGCTAAACTCAGAGTACGGGTGCAGGACTGACCTGCTCCAACTGAGGATGTGTGGTTCATTATGAAGCGCAAAATACAGTGCCATGCAAAAGTATTCATACACCTTGAACTTTTCCACATTTTGTCACGTTACAACCACAAAGGTAAATGTGTTTTATTAGGGTTTTATGTGATAAACCAACACAAAGGGAACAGATTTTTTTCATCCCAAAAAAGTGCATGAACAGCAGCTATGCTAATTCTTTTCCATCTGTTCTTTCTTTTTCTCCCCGTCCCGAGGCATTTGGAGATTGCGCCAGCTCTAGTAGACAGAGGCCAAACCTGTGAGGATCCTGAGGCATCCAGAGAAGGACAAGCTCCAGCTGGGTTCTGCTTCATGATGGTTTGGAGCTACACATGCTGCTCCTGAGGTTCAGTGATCCAGACCCCCGCCGCACCTACAGCATCTGACTCATCCTGGTGCTGAACTGGACTCCATGTTAACCTGGACATCTTCTGTTATATTGAACTTCCAGCTAACACACAATGTCTGCAAAACAATTCCTGCTGTCTGTTATCACACAAATGACCCAAAGGTCCCCTGTTGAGTCTGGTTCCTCTCAAGGTTTCTTGCTATTGCCATCTCAGGGTGTTTTTCCTTGCCACCATTGCCGTTGCCCCCGGCTTGCTCATCAGGGACAAGCAGATCATTATGATCTATACGAATTTTTTCACATCTCATATCTTTCCATTCTTTTTATTTTTATATTTATAAGTGTGGTGTCCATTTGAATTCAGCCCCCGTTTACCAGACAGGTCAGGGATAAAGTTGTGGAGGGGTTTAGCAGGGTTAGGTTGTAAAAAAAAATATCCCAAGCTTTGAACATCTCACAGAGCACTGTTCAGTTCATCATCCAAAAATGGAAAGAGTACGGCACAACTGCAAACCGACCAAGACATGGCCGTCCACCTAATTTGACAGGCATTAATTAGAGAAGCAGCCAAGATGCCCATGGTAACTCTGAAGACGCTGCAGAGATCCACAGCTCTTGTGGGAGAATCTGTCCTCAGGACAACTATTAGTTGTGCACTCCACAAATCTGGCCTTTACGGAAGAGTGATAAGAAGGTAGCCAGTGTTGCTTTTCTTGAGCAGGGACAGGGAAGCTGGTCAGAGGTGATAGGATGATGGATGGAGCCAAATACAGCGCAATCTTGGAAGAAAACCTGTTAGAGCCTGCAAAACACTTGAGACAGATAGGATGGAATGGTTTAGATCAAAGCAAGTTCGTGTATTAGAATGGCCGAGTCCAGACCTAAATTCAGTTGAGAATCTAGGGTTAGCTATTTATTGTTTCCTTCCACCTCACAATTGTGTGTCGGTTTGTGTTTCTCTATCACATACAATCCCAATAAAGTACATTTACGTTTGTTGTCATAGTGTGACAAAATGTGGGAACGTTTAAGGGATATGAACACTTTTGCAAGGCACCGTATGGCGACAAAGACCCCCTACAGTCCCCACTGCACAGCTGGAGACCTGCATCATGGGAGAATGGGGGAAACTCCTGCTAGAGAAACTTGACCAATTGGTGTCTTCAGTGTCCAGAACGCTTGAAACGTGTTGTTAACAGCAACAGTGATGTTCCACACTGGGAAACAGTCAACGGTGCCAACTTCTGTGTTGGACGTTGCAGCCACCAGATTTGATATAAGTGCACATTCACAGGTGAGGAGGCTTTACACATTCCCTTTTTGGTTTTATTCCCATACGAGTCCCATTTTGTCCCAACTTTTTTTGCAATTGGGGTTGTATTTGTTTCGGTTTCTCTGGCTAATAAGTAAATCCAGATGGCTAGGAATTTATGTCTGGGCTTTGACCTTTGACCCGTACGATCGTAAAGCTAATTGTGTTCACCTTGAAGGAAAGGGCTTGTATTTGCTCTCTGCTGTCTGTTTAACATTCTCCCTAGTAACACAGTGACCTATTAAAATGGGTTTGTCAGGCGATTCTCCTCCATGACTGCGCTTGTTGTGTGTGTGTGTGTGTGTGTGTGTGTGTGTGTGTGTGCATGCATGTGGCTTCCTTATCATTTTCTGACACAGGTGTAGAATTAATGAGTCTCCTGAGACGTTTTCCGAGCAGCTCTGTGGCGAACGGAATAAAATATGTCTGAATAAAATCTTATAAAAATTCGTATAAAAATGTCAGAATATACAACTCGAATTTTATAACTACTATCATTCATTCATCGAACTTAGGTTGTAACTAGGATAACTGTTACGTGGGTGCAGGTGTCGTTTATCACCGCTGCGGCTAACCTACTGTATTTGCAGCTGTTTTGTGAGTTTGCCGCCGTCCTGCTGGTGGATTTTAGACTACATTTGTCATGTGGAGAATCAAATAGTTAAAAAAATTTGATGAGAAACAAAAAAAAATAACCAAAGCAAAAAGAATAAGTGTTACGTAATGCAGCCTTTATATGTTGAGTAACAAATTCTATTTCAAGTGTTTTTGAGTTTACCCTGTGCTGTTCATTTTACTATATTAGTCAAGTACATATACAAATAGTTTCAATAAATTTGTATTAGAAATATGAACTTTATTACCAATTTTGAATGCCTAGTTACTTTTTGCCCACCTTGTATAGTATGTGTACCAAATTCTATGCCAAAGTATGTTTACTGGTAGAACCCTGTACCGTACTGTACTATACTATATTAGCAAATATATATCAAATTCTTACCTGGAAAAGAATTTATACATTTTATATATTTCTATCTGAATTTTATTTTATTGTAACCTGTAAATCTGTAAATTTGTAGATTTTAAAATGTAAAGTTTTTTTGTTGCAGTAAAATCTTCCTGTCTTATCTTTCCATTTTTAGGTCGTGTAAGCGTTTCACTGCAAATCATACTGTGTATGTGTAAGTACCACGGTAATGTTAAAAATACATTTACAGTAGTTCACAGATACCCTTATCCAGAGAGACTTATATTTTTATCTCGTTATACATCTGAGCAGTTGAGGTTTAAGGGCCTCGCTCAAGGGCCCGACAGGGACAACTAGTCCAATCCTATTCCAAATCCATAATCACTGTGCCACCCCTGACCCTGAATCCATGGTACTATATATATACATATCAGTGTAGACTACCAGGGTCATCCTCATGGGATGCGCTAAGTCCTAATCCGCTCCGCTGGGATTACAGCGACAAATTCCTTTACGCATGTGAAAGTGACCGGGAGGAAGTGATTGAGTGCGACAGAAAGCCGTTCACACAGCGTGTATCCTTGACCTCTATAGCCAGGGGGTAACAGTCAAAGGCATCGTCAACCCGTGACCGAACCGGTGACCTCTGACCCTGCCGCTGTGACGAGACGGGGAAAAAAGAAAAAGCAGCGGGAGAGCGGGAGCGGAGATGGATGGAGCAAGGACATGGATGCGAGGTGTGCGTGCGGTCAGACGGCCATCTTGGCGAGCCGCCAAAACAAGCAGGCACGACATGGGACGCATTTTAATGAGATCGAGGCGAGCTGAGGACAGCGTGTGTGAGAGCGAGAGCCTGGCTTGGAGCTGCATGCGTGTGTGTGTGTGTGTGTGTGTGTGTGTGTGTGTAGTCAGGTAAAACGTATGCTGTAGTGTGTATTAAAGAGACGATGGGGCTCGAACGAGAGTGCCGTAATTTGATACGCGGCCTAATCAGATTGCTGTATAATTGGAACAGCTGTGTGTGTGTGTGTGTGTGTGTGTGTGTGTGTGTGTTAAAATAGCCCCGCTATGGTTTACCCAAGGACACGTTTTAAACGGCCCCTTTTCCCTGCCCCATTCTCCCTTGTTTAGCCTTCCTCTGTTTCAGTTCCTCCCTTCCTGTTCATTTCTTCTCACACACACGCACACACACACCCACATGCACACACGCACAGTTGGATCATTTTGAAGAAAAATATTGTTGAACGATGTAAGGACTTCAGCCCATGTCTTAGAGATTTTCCACTATACTTTATAATAACAGCCATTTCTCTCTCTCACTAACACACACACACACACACACACACACACACACACACACACACACAGGGCCATTATGGGAAGCTGAGACGAAGAAAACAAACATGATCATGACGTCTACTGCATGGATCTGTTTCTACTAGACTTTGTGAAAGGAAAAACTCGGATTGGTTACGCCGTGCTGTATTTATACAGTGTATTAGTTACAGTATAGCGCCAATGTGAAGTTGTGAAGAGCTAATGCTAATGTTGTCGCTAGTGCCGCTACAATCTGTAATAAATAAAAGAAATGTCTGTCTGTATATCTGTATGTCTGTCTGTCTGTATTCTGTATATCTGTATGTCTTTCTATCTGTCTGTCTGTCTGTATATCTGTATATCTGTATGTCTTTCTATCTGTCTGTCTGTCTGTATATCTGCATGTCTGTCTGTCTGTATGTCTGTCGGTCTGTCTGTCTGTCCAGACGGATTTTATCAAAACATCACGTAAAATCTAAATGTTGAGGAGAAGTGAAGTTATGAACAGTTATAAGCCAGATTATAAACCCAGTTTATAATCAAACTGTGGGCGTGTCTTAAACCGACCGCTGGACAGAATTTACTGAATCTTCTGCAGTCCTTGGATCTCTGCCTGAAGTTTAACCTGCACCAGAAGTGAAATCACAATGTTGAGTAAAAGCGATGTGATGAACAGTTACGTGTGGGATTTAATAATCTACTTTAAAATAAGCTACTAATGCGCTACTGTCTCAATGTAAACAAACACCTGCACCAACAGATATTAATTAGAAAAGATAAACTGAATATTTTTACTGGGATTAGTTCATATTTTCTGAAAGTGGTATAAGTGAATTTTAACACGCTGGAGTCGTTTTAAGACAAAACCAATCTCCTTTTCTCACGATTTCTCATCTGTGATTAACTCTCCGATTATCAGAATGGCATCGTGGTATCAATTTCGTCCTCTGTTATCAGAATGGCATTGTGGGTAACGAAGGAAACCGATTAAAAGTTTTCCATTGAAACAAATATTCAAGAAGGTCAAATGTCCACTTTGGGTGGGGGCAGTGTTTTTTCTCTTTGACAGCATCCTGTATGATAATAAGGGTGTTCGAGTCAAACCGGGACTCGTGTGCGAAGCTGCAAAACAGAACCTTCGAGACTCTTAGGCACAATGAAACATTGGGATGGTCCAAAGTCCTGGTTTGACTCGAACGCCCCTCGTTTTACGAGAATGCTCGTCTTGCTCTCGGCCTCCTTTTACGTCCGTGACCCCACGTTTCCTCTGTGTGAACATAAAACAGTGCTCTGTTCAGTTTCAGCAGTTTGTGTGTGTGTGTGTATGTGTGTGTGGGTGTGACCTGCTCATGATGGGGGCAATTTTGTTGTAATACACTTTATTTATGGCCTCCTACCCTGTGTGTGGCTCTTTGGTGCAGCTTTAAATCACACTTATGCGATTTATACACTGTGTGTGTGTGTGTGTGTGTGTGTGTTGTGTGTGTGTTGTCAGTAAGTGGGTCACTCCGAGCTCGGTGGAGCCATTTTGGATCTCAGCTGTGCAGTGGGGAAAGGGAAATGGGGCAGTAGTAATGATGGAGGCGGAGTGGATGGCTGGACAGCTGACGCTTTTTTATTTTTAATCACAATAAAAAGCCTCACTGTATCACATACACACACACACACACACACACACATACACACACAGGTTATTATGCCTAATAGAAGTAGGTGAGTAAAACACTCTGCGTCATGCCATTATAAGAAATGAATCAGCGATGTGGTGGTGTGACGACACACTGGACAATTACTCCTGAACTTCAAACATTTTAAACGTTTAACCTTTAGTGTTGTCCAGTGCTGAAACTGGAGACTCCTTCCTTTCCGTGCAAAATAAGGCCCACATTAGAGACAACAGGTACCGAACCGGACACCGTACACGCCCCTTTTAGAAAGATGTTGCTATAGAAACGGTGACTGCATAGAACAGGGAAAATGATGCTATACAGTACTTTCGGCGTTCGTATCGACGACGTGGCGCCAGCATCGACAGACGGTACAGCGTATAGCGGCGTATAGTCTTGAAACCGTTTTCAAGGTACGTTTGGAGATTTAAAGGTAATTTTGAGGCCAATGATACAGAATCATGTACATGGACCGTTTCTTTTCTAGTTCTGAATGATCAAATGAACGCTCAAAAATCCCGGCATTTTAAAACGATGCATTCGATGGTCTAACTGTGTTACCGGTTGGGTGTTGTTGGTAATAGCGTACACACTCACTCATCGCTTTAACCTGTATACAGGGTGGTGGAGACTTAGTGCAGGAGGTGGGGTACACCCTGGACAGGGTGCCAATATATTACGGGACACACACTTTGATTCACATATTTCATCATATTTATTTATTTGTTTGTTTATTTTTCAAACATGCCAGATTTATCCAGATTATTATATAAATATATATGTATTATGTATAACTGTATAAAACTGTATATACATTGTTGTAAAATAGCTTTTTATGGAACAGTTTGTTGCTGTTATTTCCGTTACTTTTTAAAATTTTTTAAAAACGCTTTGAAGAGCTCTTTGCTCGTGCGTCGTTCCAAACCGTTACAGTTCCAAAATACGTCATCATCAACTTTCTCTCTCTCTCTCTCTCTCTCTCTCTCTCTCGTTCGCGCGCGCGTTTTTCTCGTGATGTCACGAGCACCGACGACGACACCGACTCTCCCACCGTTTTTAGGACCCTGCGGAATCTCTTCCGGTCTGACGTCCTCTGCGGCGGCGCGTGAGAGAGCCCTAGTGAGCGAGCCACCGGGGCCAGCGGGAGAGAGAGAGAGAGAGAGCGGGAGAGAGAGAGAGAGAGCGGCCGCGGAGGGAAGACGGGACGGGGCAGCGCGCGAGCGACTACCGGAGGGGGGCTCAGGCCTGGGGCCGGAGAAACGGGTAACGTTAACGTTTCAAACCTTTCTCCCCTTCTCTCTCTGTCTGTTTTTTTTTTGTCCGCGTGCTAATTCCAAACCGAGCGCAGAACCGAGCCAAGACGCGCGCGCGCGCGCATTAACGGTGTGGCGTATGTCTCCGGGATTCGCCGTCGCCCCCCCCGCACTCACTGACTCACTCAGCACTCACGAGTCACCTTCGAGAAAAAATAATAATAATAATAATCAAATAATGAAATGAGGTCGCGGAGCTTCCGATCCGCCGTTAGTGGAAAATAACCGGAGCTCGGTGACGCTTCTCCTCGCGCGCAACTTGGTAGAGAGATAAATCCCTCCAGCGCGGAATTAAACACCCACGGCCGCGTCTCAATCCGAACACCGCTGTACTACCGCCTCACTGTCCTCATGGTGGCGTCCTAGATTTTGACAAATGTAGTCCGCGGTTTGGGACGCAGCCCCGGCCGGCGGGGTTCCGTCAGAACACCAGACCGTGTCTGAGCTGTAGGAGGGGATTAAACACCTCGTGTCTCAGTGCAGCCCTGTGGGTGTTAACTCCACACTACCGTATATGCAGACATGTAGGTATCGACTCAACGCTGTAAAAGTGTAGTAGTCATCAAATGTGGTAATGTTGAGACGACACCGTTAGAGTGGAGTAAACACTTAGTGTCTAAATGCAGCCCTGTAGGTGTTCATTCTATACTTTAAGAGTGGATTAAATACTAAGTGTCTGGATTCAACCATCTGGGTGTTGATTCCACACTTTATGTAACCCTGCAGGTACTGACTCAACACTGTAAAAGTGTATTAGACATCAAATGTCATAATGTGACCCTGTAGGTGTTGAGTCAACACTGTTCAAGTGGAGTAAACACTCAGCGTCTAAATGCAGCCCCATAACCGTAGGTGTTAATTCTATACTTTAAAAGTGGATTAAACACTTAGTATCTGGATTCAACCCTGTGGGTGTTAATTCTACACTATATGCAACCCTGCGGGTATTGATTCAACACCGTAAAACGTGTATTAGACATCCACTGTCATAATGTTACGCTTTAGGTGTTGAGTCAATTTAATTCTATACTTTAAGAGTCGATTAAACACTTAATGTCTCAATGCAACCATCTAGGTGTTCATTCTACACTTGTATAGAATTCCTTTTATAGAATGCTTTAATACTATACTGATTCAACACCATAAAAACCGTGTAATAAATGCTTAATGTCACAATGTAACCTTATTAGTGCCAATTCAACACTGTACGAGTGTATTTATTACTCATTTTTTAATGCAACCCTATAGGTGTTGAACACATTCTTACAGTGTTGATGAACACTAATTTCTTAATGGAGCTGCGTAGTTGCTGAGTCAACACTTAATTTCTGGATGTAACCCTGTAGGTGTTAATTGTAGGTGTTATATGCAGCCCTGCAGGTATTGACTCAACACTGGAAAAGTATTAGAAATCTAGTGTCATAATATTACCCTGTAGGTATTGAGTCAACACTGTTAAAGTGTCTTAAAACATAAGAGTGTAATAAATGATTAATATCCCAATGCAACCTTATTGATATCAATTAAACACTGTAAGCAAGTATTAATTGCTTAATTTCTTAATATTAGAGTGCAGTAAACACTTAGTGTCTGGGTGCAAGCCTTTGGGTGTTAATTCTACACTATACTAACTCTGCACCCATTGGTTTAACACTGTAGAAGTTTATTTGTCACAATGTTACTTTAAGTGTTGATTCAACACCATATGAGTGCCTTAAATACTTAAGAGTGCAACAAATGCTTGACATACTAATGCAACATTATTGGGATAAACACTTCAAGCAGGTATTAATTGCTTAATTTCTTAATAGGTGTTGAATTAACTCACAATTTCTTAATGGAGCCACATAGGTGTTGAGTGTTAGACTGTAGTGTCTGTGGGTGTTAATTCTAAATTTAACTCCATGGGTATTGATTCAGCACTATAAATGTGTATTTGACATCAAATAGCATAATGTTACCCAGTAGGTGTTGAGTAAACACCACAAGAGCGTAACACTTAAGAGTGTAATGAATGCTTAATGCCCTAATGTAACATCATTTTACATTATTTGAGTAATACATTCTTTCAGTGTTTAATTTACACTTCATTTGTTAATGGAGCCATATATGTATTGAATCAACACTTTTGTTGTATTAAACAGTGTATTAATTCTACACCATATGCAAGCCTGCAAGTATTGACTCAACACTACCCGTTTGATTCAACACTTTACAATTGTATTAAACACTTAATGTTTTAATGCAATTCTGAAGGTGTTAATTCCGCGCTATATGCAGATAAAGATTAAGTGTTTATAATAGACTCTTGAGTGATCAGTTGTATTTACAGAACACTGCCATGAATATCCTATAGGTGTGTATGTGTCACTTAACTGTTAGAGTGTTTTAAGCACGTAATTGCTAAATAATCAACACTGAAATGTGTACTAAGTGTTTGGTGTCTTGATGTATGTATTTAATGCTCTCTTACGATGTCTACTTAAATATTTTAATAATGTTATTTTATGATATAAATCATTTAAATATTTTAATGTTTAAATACAGCACTGTAGGTGTGAGTCTGTTGAACACTTAGTGTTTTAATGCAGCCATGAAGGTGTAAATTTAACACTGCACAAGTATATTAAACACATAATGTCTTAGTGCTACGCTGAAGATATAACTTTAAGAGTGTAAGAGTGTATTAAACACTTATTAACTTAATGTGACCATGTAGGTGTTAATTTGAAACTGTAAGAGTCTATTAAACACTTAATGCCTCACTGCTTCCCTGTCCACTTTAGTTCATCACTGTAGGAGTGTTAAACACTTAGTTTCTTAATGCTACACCCTTCTAGGAATTGAGGTAATACTTAAACACCCTGTAGGTGTTACTTCAACACCATAAAAGTGGATTAAACACTTAATACCCAGAGCTAACTCTTTAAGTGCTGCTTCAACACTGTAAGAATGTGTTAAACACCTTGTGTCTAAAAGCGACCCTGTAGATGTTTAACTTCAACACTGTGAAAGTGTGTTAAACGGTGTATGTACTGTATGTATTATAGCACAGCCCTGTAAGTGTTGATTCAATAGTGTAAGAGTGTATTAAACATTTAATGCCTTAATTCTACCTTGTAGGTCTTGAGTCAATACCATAAAAGTGTATTATGCCTTGATCTAACCCTGTAAGTGTGTATTAAACACTCTATGTGTGTTAAAGGTATTATGTAGGTGTTGATTCAACTCCTTAACAGTGTATTGCATAACACTTACTATGTTAATGCACCTCTGTAGGTGTTTATTCAACACTATGAACGTGTATTAAGCCCTAAATGGCCTAATGCAACCCTGTAGGTGTTAATTTGTATGTGGATATTGTATGCAGAAAGAGATGAAGTGTTTAATAGGCTCTCGAGTATTCAGGTGCACCGATGAGCCGACGCGCTTGTACATTAGTGAATTAACACCTGTTTAGACGATCCTCATGTTTAAATAACATTTTGTTAAACACCATCAAAAGACATATATGTTCGATCAGTGTCCTAAGAGTTAAAACAACTCTGTAGGTGTTCATACGGCACTTTTAATTATTGAATTACAAACTGTTCACTTAGCGTTGCTTTAAGTGTTAAATCAATAACGTTAGAGTCTATTCCAATAAATTATAACGGAAGTGGGTAGCTGTTAATTAAATATTGTAAGAGGTAATTAAACAGAATACATGGAGGTGTTAATCCAGTATTGCAACACTGTGGAATGGTTGCACTGGGGACTTGTTCTTTACACTTACTGGCAAAAGAGCGAGTGTGTTGATTGTTTGCGTGACTATTTTGACACGCTATTGTATACTTCAAACGGTTTAATCTATCTGTAATCCACACTCGGTTATCGGTGTTGCATTATCAGTGTTATTTTTCTCGTTAGGTGTTGCATAGTTAAGGAGTGTGTAGTGAGAGCCAGGGAACAGCCTGCAGATTTACACCCTGCCTTATACCATAGACTGCTTCTGGACTTTAATATATTGATTCGCCCTAAGTGCTGCTAAGCTTCCTAAGCCTGTTATTAGGGCTCATGACTTTACGTTAGAGGTTCACGACTCTTACACAGATTAAAAACATGCAGCTGGGTTTTAAAACCCTGTCCGAAAAAAAAATGGGTGTTGTGGGGCCAATGGATTTACAGACTAAGGCATAAAATAATCTTATAATCTCCTATTCAGTTTAATCTAGTTATTTATTGTTTTCAAATTTAGAACATGAATATCGCTCGTGCTAGAAATGGTGCTGTTTACTGGAGATAAGGAGGTGGTGCGGAAATCAGCAAAAAAAAAACATACACAATTCTCTGAAATAAGCTCCAAGTTATTAACTGAGTGGAACAACCAATAAAAAAAAAAAATAATTGAAGTTTAAGAAGAATTTGTAAATGTGCCTTCGGGATCGCGCGGAAAATTTGGGAGCTAGCAAAATCTGAAAACAAACAACAACAACATTGTCTGCGTTTGCCATTGAAGAAAAATAATCAGTGGTTTATTCCACTTATACCACAGCAATTTACCGCATCAAAAATTCTATTTAAATTTATATGTTGTAGTTGTTCAGCGTCCACAAACGAAATGAGTTCTGACTTACGCTACATCAGCTTTATACAAGAGAATGATCTCGATTCCGCTGATCTGACTGAATGAAAGTATCGTGCAGTGTAAGAGTGATTATCTTAAGCATTATAGCACTGTGAAGTGTGTGTCGCTCCACTCATCTGTGTGTTCATCATAAAAGTTTCCTCTTCCTAGTTTGATATGGTTCCTACAGCAGAGTTAGCATCATCAGCAGGCACCGCGACTTTTAGCTAGCAACGTCTGTGCAACTTTTGGGCGCAGTCAGATCTGAGAGGTAAATGAGTGCATTTCCCTCGTTACGGTACTTACGAACATGTCTCACGTATCTGTACGTTATTTGCGTAGTTTTAATAGCGAATACTTTTACTCCACTACATCCTTCAGCAAATATCTGTACTTTTTACTTCACTACATTACTGCATGGTGTCGTATTGCAGAGTGAAAGTAGAGATGCTGAACGTGACATATTACTCAAGTAAAAGTAGAAACCTTCTCATTCACAGTGCAATTGTATGCAAGTAAAAGTCGGATTTAAACTACATTTACATATTTAAATTTCCAAAGCTGTATCTAAGCTCTTAAAGCTCCCACACCGGGATTGATTAGTAACGACAGAACCGCGTCATCCCGAGCCCGACAGCAGTGTTTTAATCTACAGATCGAGTCTACAGGTTCCAGCAAGTCCCTGCAGGGTTTCCATGCCACACCTGTCAGAGGTGATTTCACGCTTTTTTACACAGAGGCGTCTCACGCACTCCGAAGAAGACACTCGCTAATATCTAATAAAGTCTATAAAGCCGACGTGAGTATCAGTACGTGACAGGATGGTTTAAGTAGTTTTCCTTCTGTACCTTAAAATATTACCTCAAAACGCTTTACATATTTTTTAGAATAATTAATCTGAAGTGCTTTGTTACAGTTTCTTTTTTTTATATAAGGTAACTTAAAAATGCATTTCAAATGTAAAAAAGTATTAATATTAATAATCAGTTTGAAAAACTAATTCAGCTTAAATTATATCAATTAAAGCAATGAAGTTTATGAATACATTTCTGTACTACATATAATATTTATATTAATCAGAATTTCCATTTTACAAAATATTATTTATTATACTTATATTATACCAGTTTTCCTTGATGCTAGAAGTAAATATTTTGCATAGCTAGCAAGTTTTTTTTATTTATTTTAAACAAATTTGAGTGAAATGGTAACATTGTGGACAAGTTTGTTTATTTCTGTTGTTAATATACAGTCGGGTCCATAAATTTTGGAACAAAAATACATACATTGTTTTGTTTTGTGGCAACTAGCTTCTGTACATCACCACACTGAATCTGAAAATAAATGCACAAGATGTGAGTGAAGTCAAGGCTTTGAACTTCAATTCAAGGGGTTCAAGTAGAGTGAGGCCTTAAAGCTCATACAGCCAATTTTTTGTTTTTTGGGGGTTTTGGTTGGTTGGGTTCATAAATAATGGAGCAAACTACCATAATTAAAAACATAAGGCTCGCCTTTAATTCTTGGCTGAAAATGCTTTGTAGTGAAAAACTGCCTGAGGTCTGGAACTCATTGACATGACCGAATGCTGAGTTTCCTCCCTGGAGATACTTTGCCACTCCTTTACTGCAGCTGCCTCCAGCCCCTGCTTGTTCGTGGGTCTTTCTTCCTTCATTCTTGTCTTCAGTAAAAAGCCTGCTCTGCGGGATCGAGATCAGGTGATGACTCGGCCTGTGAAGAATATCCCTTTGTTTTTGCCTTGGGTAGCTTTCATTTTATGTTTTGAGTCATCATTCATCTGCAGTATAAAGTGGCATCCCATCAGTTCTGCAGCATTTGGCTGAATCTGAGCAGAGAACATACTGTAGTATGGTACAGTATAGTATAGTACAGTACAGTATAGTATAGTACAGTATAGTACAGTATAGTACAGCATACTACAGTATAGTATACTATAGTATAGTACAGTATAGTATACAAATGACACCTCGGATTGCGAGTAACTCGGTTTGCGAGTGTTCCAGAAGACGAGCAAAATTTTTAAATAAATGTTGATTTGAAAAACGAGCAAGTCTTGGTTTACGAGTACCAAGTATCATGGATCACACATGTGCTTCTTGTTTTGACACAGAGCGTCACGTGATCACAACTGAGCCAATGTTTTTTCTTTCTCTTGTGCTGTGGAATTATGGGTAATCGTCTCCCCTGCTGGGTCTTAGTACTCGTCTCTCACTGATATAATCAACATCCGTGCATGTACTGTTTACTATAACACTGTGACCACGTGTGTGCACGTAAAACATCTTTTATTTTGTGTGTGTGTGAGTATGTGTGTGTGTGTGTGAAAATCAAAAGCAGGTCTCATTAAAGAGGTTAATGATCCATTTTCTCTCTCTCCTTTTCTCAGCCTGCACTACGCACACACACACACACACACAGACTCTAACAGAAACAAGGCTCTGTCGCGATTCTTTTGTGTGTATTGAGACGAGAGTAGGAGGGGAGTGTCTAATGACACGCGAAGGCACACACAAACAGTACAAACAGTGCAGGCTGAGAGAGAGAGAGAGAGAAAATGGATCTTTAACCTCTCTAACACACACACACACACACACACACATACACAGCACTTGCACTAACAGAAACACTTATCTGTCAGGATTTATTTTTACTTTTTTCAAAGGTGCAGGTTTTTTAAATTTATTTTTACTTCATAATTTTGTATTAATTATTTCTTTCTATTTCTATTTTTTCTGGGCTGTGGAACGAATAATCTGAGTTTGCATTTGATTTACAAGTGTTCTGATATATGAACACACTTCTGGAACGAATTATGCTGTATTTGCATTTCAGAATTCATCCTGACACTTTTATCAGCAGTCAGGTCATCAGTGAACCCCAGTGACCCTGTTTTTACTGGCGCCGGACACACTCACAGTACGCCTCATCAGCTGGTCCTTTCTTTTCTTTCTGCTCCACACTTTTCGCTTCCCATCGTTCAGGTACAAGTTAGTTTCGGTTTCATCAGTGCAAAAAATGCAAAGTTTTCTGGCGAAGTCTCATCTAACCTTGCTGTTCTTGGTTTGCAGCTTGTAGTGACGCGTCTGTATTTACTTCATGAAGCCGTCTCTTGACTAGAGACTTTGACAGGCCGACCTCATCAATAGTGTCCTTTATTTGGCTAGAGTTCCTCTTCACCACGGACAGAATCGTTCAGTCATTCACTTCAGTCTTCCAGAACTTTTGCTGTTGCTGAGCTTGTCAGTGAATTCCTTATTTTTTAAGAATGTTCCAAACGGTTGTATTGGCCTCGCCCAATGTTTTTCGCTTGCTCTCTCTCTCTCTCTCTCTCTCTCTCTCTCTCTGATGGGTTTATTTCGGTTTTTCAGCCTAATGATGGCCTCTTTGACTCGCCTAGACACCTTTTTGGACCTTACATTGCGATTTGAACAGCTACTAAATGTAAATGTAAATGTAACACTCAGAACCACCTCAAGACCTTTTACGTTTGACTAGATTCAAGATATTCCGACCTATTATTACATTTTTCTTTTTATTTTGCAGCTATGCATGTTCACGTCGTCTGTCTAGATGCTACGCTGGCTAAAAGTTTAGGCTCAAACACACGTCAGATTATTTTGTCA
Organism: Clarias macrocephalus; assembly: GCA_011419295.1. Lineage (NCBI taxonomy): Eukaryota > Metazoa > Chordata > Actinopteri > Siluriformes > Clariidae > Clarias > Clarias macrocephalus. The sequence continues at coordinate 15,886 of JAAGKR010010036.1, forward strand.
TGATAAGTACTTTCTTTAGAAAGCTGTAGAAAGCTAAGGCTAGTCGCTCAGGTATTCACAAGCTAATTAGCGACCTGAACAATCTACACAATAAGAGTACAAAACAAGTTAGAAGGTTGCAACTACACGCTTAAAGCCTGTAAGAACGGACAAACTGAATCGCGTCGTTGTCTCTCTGGTCTCAGCAATCTGATTCCAGGAAGGAAATTGAATTGTGCAGCAGTTCACCAACAGTCTGAGCAACACCGGCGTCCGCGTCCAGGATCCTCCGCGCCGAGCCAGGCGCTGGAGTCGGAGCCGAAGCAAGGCAGCGCGGCTCAGGATAGAAACTGGCAGCGGTTCAGCGAGCGCCATGTTACACAGGCGAGTCCCACGCGGGAGGCCTTTTCCAGCAGCTCTCTATTCTGCCTCTGCCAGGACTTGCTCGCTTATCTCCGCTCCCCTCTAACGCAAAGCGATGGGAAAAAAAGTGCTGACTGCGCCGCCGCGAGCCGACAAGATAACGAGTCTAGTTAAAAGACTCTGCTGTTTAGCGTCTACATTAAGCGCGCTTGATTGATGGTCGAATCGCCGCCTTTCGAGATGATGAAAAGCCCGAGTGGAAATTCCCGCATCGCTTTACCTCTTTCTGTGTCGTATTACAGCGCCTCGAGGACACGTCCAGGACGCCGACGAGTGACGGGCGAACGATTCATTTGAAGCGCTCTGAAGCGTTTGCACAATAAAGTAAACACCTCGCTGGAAAAAAGGCTGCGTTTCAGCGCAGAGCCTCGGCTCGAGAACATTCTCGCTGAGTTTCGTGTAAAAATGCAAAACGACTCGGGATTCGCACCAGAACTTAGGAATCCCCCTCGTTGCATGTTCGGTATCCAAGATTGCTAGAAAGTAATGGCACCTTATAGGACTGTATATGTCTATCATCTATCATCAACACACTTGTCTACGTGAAGCTTCTCGGCGTCTCGCTCCACGCGTCCAGACAGAATCCCGGAGGTGTGACCTAAAGGACGGAGCGATCACAAGTGTGGTCCTGCTTCGATTCGTTCAACACTAAATTCAGGAGCTGCAGTTACGTGTTAGCTGCTGTATATCATCCGCGATCTTCTACATTTTGAAGTAAAATAATAATTTGAAGTAAAATTCGAATAATAGTTAGGTCTTCGATGACGGACATAGTATTATTTATTTATTTATTTATTTATTTTTCTTTTTACTTCCGCAGGGAGAAGGAGGATCTGAAGGACGGAAGGTGGATCAGCAACATCGCCCCAGAATAAACTTTCTTTCTCATCCGCGTTCATTTCTAAATGCATCTCAGATAATCCGATACTTCGGTTCCGATGATGCCGTCCAACACCGCCGCGCCGACCCCCGAGTTCAAAACCTCAGACGTGGACTGCGAGGCAGCGGCGAAGAAAGCGGTGAGTCCCCGCGCACGAGTGCGTACGAGCATGGTGTGTGTGTGTGTGTGTGTGTGTGTGTGTGTGAGTCTTGGCCCAGGCACACACACACACACATAAACACACACACAAACACACACTGCACTGCAGGATTCTGGCAGAATTCTGGAACGAGCTCGAGAGTTGGAGCCGGAGAAGGACGAATCAGGGACGATGTGGTTTGTCCTGAAACGACTTACAGGAAGTGTGAATTATTGATACCAGGCTTTTCTGCTCTCGTAGTGGACAAGTTTCAGGCTGCGCAGCATAAAAGGCAGAAAGCGTATACACACACACACACACACACTCTGTTAAAGAGTAACCCTTTCAGTGTAGTGTTTGATCGTGCAGATAATTAAGGTGGAGGAGGATTTGTTTATTTTTTCTACAAGGTTCGGTTGGTTCGGTGCTTTAAAGTTGCCAGATCCTCAAGTTTTAAGTCCCATCTTGCCTGTGACAGAGCGCCGACGCCGGAGACTCGTCTCGTTACGTGTCCGTCGCCATAGAAACTTTTGAGTTAAAGACATCATAACGAGCGCGTTGACTCCAGTCAGAATCGAGACTCACGGTAAAACGTTTACAGCCTGTTTACTGGGAGTTTAGTTTGTTTAGGACCAAGCTGAACTCTTCAACCCGGTTCCTTATAATCACTCTATATATTAACCCAGTGTGTGTGTGTGTGTGTGTCAGCAGTGTGTTATCTTCAACCCCAGGACGATTCCGAACGAGGCTGTTCTCGCGGTTCTTACCCTCTTTACCCACAATGCTCTTAGGCAGCACTCGGGGCCTGGGGTTAATTTCTTGTTTATGTCCACTGGCTTGTTTTTTGGAGTTGAATCCAGGCCACGGAACACACACACACACACACACACACACACACACTTGTTAGTGTAAGCATCATTCCCCTGATGGACTCTAAAAACCCATAATTTACCCGACCAAATGTCAGGTACTTACCAATTTAGCCGCCGCTCACCTGGGATATAAAGCCGCCACACAAACACACACACACCACACACCACACACACATAGACACACACACACACACACCTGTGCAGGTAAGAAGAAACTGAGCTCTGACCTTCACAACCTCGTCCTCAGTAAATCTCCGCGCAGTGCCGTCCGTCTGATCTCCGCCGGATTACACCGTCCGATTGTTTCCCCGTGTTTCCCGAAGCAGAAACTGATCTCAGGTCAGAGAAACACACGTTTTTGTTTTGCTGTTTTCATTTAAATTTTTTATTCGATTTTACTCAAATATCATGTGTAAATATTCAGATCTGATATTTTGTTCCTGAATGTATTGGTTTAGTCCTTATCAATATTAAAACATTTGATTGTGTCATTTATGGAGTAAAAGTTTTAAATATGTATTCAATTTAAATTGAAATAAGTATTTTGGTGCTACACACTTAATCACATTTCAATTAAAAACATCATTTTTGCTTCCTCAATGAATTAAACAGGATCACCTGCGAGATCAGAGAGCAAAGTGTTTGTTTTGATGATTGTTTTTCAGATCAGAACAAAAATAAAATAAGGAGACAAATATCATGTATTTGTGCAAATAACTTAAAACTTATCATTTAAAACAAGAAACTCTTGATTCTGACTATTTTAAATAACAAAAAAAATCCACGTTCATGACGGTTATTGTTTAAACGCGAGCTGTCAGCATTAGCGCGTAGAACTTTTAATGCGTTACTATTGTTTTAACACAAATGAATCATATGGTGAAGTCTGACCCCAATGGCTTTCCATAGTTTCCATAATAAGACGACTGAGGAAACATCACCAGGTGCTGGACGGCAAGGTTCATTATCAAAAGCTTCTGGATGGAAGTTTGAACAAAAAAAAAAAAACCAAAGCCGCTATTTGTACAAGAATACATTAAATGTATGAGAAGGAAGGTCGAGGGTCGACGGTGTTGATCTGAGGATCTTGTTGTTGGTGGGGTTGCCACACCCCAGATTACTCAGCCACTGCAGGCAGTTCAATTCCAGAGATTTTAACTGAACATTTGTTAAATGTTAATGTTTGAGATATTATAATACTCTATAATCTGTTTCCTCTAAGCAGTTTGTCATGCTTTAAAAATTTTTTTTTCAAACATCACACGTTTATAATATGAGTAAAGCTGATTTATTGTGATTAATCACAGACTATGATTAATTGACAGCACGAGTTCGAATAAAATATTAAAATGAAACCTTCAGGTATAAAATAATCACTTGTTAAATGTAAGTGTACTGTGAGGTACTGTGATTATTTTAATTTTTATCTGATAATAATAATAATAATAATAATAATAATAATCTGAATGATTTCTGAATGATTCACCCGATACGATATCATCGCGATACCCAGGCACCGATACCATTTGTGTCTCGATTTGAAATAAATACAATTCTCAGCAAACTTAGCTAACTACAGAAAACGAATAGTTTAGACTGCACCACCTGTGGGATTATAGAGGAACTGCAGCATGTCACCATCTCTAATGCAGACATCTACATAACTGAAGTGATTCTCAATTTTCTTTCCACCATGTGCATGGTACAGTATGAGCACTACATAGGGTTATTTTTGCATGATCTGGCAACCCTGGCCCACACAAGCTGTGCAGGTGAGAGAGAGAGAGATGTTTGGGCGTATGTATCATTTCTGCGAGTGAACAAATCAGGAACGCCTTCCAGCGGCAGTAACATTTTATTTCCCATTACGAATTTTAAGCTTTGCAGTTAATCCTTACGGCTCAACTACAGTCCATTACACCTCTAGCGTTAATACACTGCACTGGATGTAGCTGCTTTACAATGTTATTTTATACTTATGAAGATCCACGTGATTAATTTGATTACAGGCCGAGCTCAATTCCTTCTTAATCATACACCTTCAAAGAGACATACGCTCATAATATACCAAATAATAATAATGATAATCAATTAATATAGTGCACGTGATATTCTTAGAGCGGGAAATCCCCTGATCCCAAAATCAGTTAGAACTGCTGTGTACAGCTGTGATGTCATAAAAGTCGTAGGTGATGCGGATGTTGAATTATAACATAATGTCTGATGTACTGACAATCATATGTATGAACGTGAAGTAGAATTGAATAGTGTGGAATTCATTAGATCAAAATGCAATACTAGGACGGGCGTTCGAGTCAAAGCGGGACTTTTGATAATGGTTCAGACTAACAGAACACAGTTCTGAGAGGAAAAACTCCCTTTATATCTGTAAATAATCCCGCGCTAGACTGATGCACTCGTCCTGTGTTTCACTAGTAAGGTAGGAAGGTTTCTCAGTCCGTCTTCGTCACGCCTGCAACGCCGGCCTCCCAGGAACTCCAAGCTGTTCGGCGTCTCTTCCACAAGTCGGTGTCCAGTTTTCAGGGATCTGGCGTTCCTCTGGATCAAATCTCAAAGATATTGGTTGAGACCAATAATAAGCAGTTATTTTATAATGTTTTGGTTAACTAAGATAAATGTGTGTGTGTGAAGTGTTGAATGTTACAGCTCATGCTGTTGATCTTCACGTGCTGAGTGTGGAAGCTGTAGTTAAAGAGTAACTGTTGGAGTTTCCTCACTCAGCCGGGGATGCGCTCTTTACCGATCCACTGGCTTTATGGTTTTCCCAACCACTGAGTTACAGGTGAATCAATGACCAGTGTGTGTGTGTGTGTGTGTGTGTGTGTTTAGAGAGGGACTGCTAAATTCTGGATTGGTCAGAATTTGTTGATTGATTCTCCAGACCAGCAGCTCCTTCTAATACGGTATCGTCTCCATGGTAACAGTTTGTGCCTCATTTGTGTACGTTCGCTTTTTTTTTTCCGGCTGCACGTGCGTGACAATCGTGACTTTGTTGAAAAGTGTGTGTGTTTGTTTTTCACCGTCGTTGCTCTTGCAGTCAGCTCTGGTTGCGCGCAGCGGCGTGGCCCCGTTGAACTCTGGGAGGGTTACCCGGAGGCCTGCGCTGTAGTATTTACTGCAGTTGTCAGCTCGTGTTTAATTTGGCACAGATAAGACTTATTATAACCTGAACTCTCTGTGTGCGCGCACACACACACACACACACACACACACACACACACACACACCTTTGCACACAAATATGTGCACACTCGTCCTGGCATGGTTCTCGTACAAACACAAACACACACACACACACACACACACACACACACACACAAACAGCAGTTTCTTTCACTCCGTGCCAAGGCTGCTTATATAAATCAGACCCAATGATTTTTTTTGAAAACAGATTTTCTCTCGAGCACGAGCGAGCCTTGGCCCCGATCCGGCGCGCTAAAGATGTTTGCTTTAGCGGCAGAGAGAGAGACCCGCTGTTTTTGGCGCGGGGTGTGATTGGTGTCTGCGCTACGCTAATGTGTGCGGTGGGGTGATATAGCCGAGTGACCCCATAAATCCACACGCTGCAGGGACGAGGGGCCGGACACGCTCAGGGTCTCGGGATCATTCGGGAATCTTCTTTAAAACCGTCAAAACAAACAGAGTAAAATCGCGCGAGGTCGTTATCCATATGGCAGGTGCTCGAACTCTGGGATACGACCCCATCAGACCCGAGATGCGACCCGAGGCTCTTTCTAATGTGTCTCTTTAGGAGATGCATATCCAAAGAGTGAGTGTTAGGAGCGATTCCAAATGATCAGATTCAGTTTCACTCATGTTTAATGTCTGATTTGTCTCAGGCAACTATATTTCTGTCAGGTTTTAAAGTATTAAAAACAACTAAAAGTACCAGCATGAAATCTTGTGAAAGTTGTGCTGTTGGTTGTTTAAGCATTCAAAGTTCAAAGCGAGAATCTTTCTTTCTTGACAATCTTCTGTTCCACACTCCAGTCCAGCAGGTGGCGGTAGTGTACCTACTCCACATAAGAGCAAAACCAAAGGAAAAAGATTAAGTGATAAACAAGAGTATTTTGCAAGTACTTGGCGGAAAATTGAAGCGGTTTGTATGTTCTGCCAAATCTGTCATACATCAAATGTCTAAAAAAACTCGGACATTTACAAATCAGAGATCTATAAATCATGCGCGTAAAAAACAGGCCTCTACAAATTGCACATCAACAAATTGGACATTTAAAAATCAGAGATCTAAAATTTGTACATCTACAAGTTGTAGAATTTATAGCATTTAACATTTGTATGTT